>LBLO01001193.1:0-10434 GCA_004354395.1 Chondrostereum purpureum
GGGGGGAGTGGAAAGGGGAAAATGGTGAGCAATAGAGATGTATAAAAAAAGACCGGCGCCTGGACGGGAGGGAGTGGTCAAACTATCCTCTTAAGGGTCTTGAACGAACAACGACGTTTGTCGTAGGGTATCTTTACAGAAGAGCAAAGGCAGCGACGAAAGCGCTGAGAGCCATGAAGGGAATGCTGAGCTGTTGGGCGCCGAGAGCACCGTTGTTAGCGTTGATGCTGTCAGCTCCAGCTGCTCCGACGGGAACTAGAGTCGTGGAGGCAACAGCTGAGGTCTTGGAGACAGTCACGCTTGCAGATGGGGTGATGACAAGGCTGGATATAATAAATATCGTTAGTAAATGGTTTAGAATAGAAAATGATGGCTACATACGTCGTGGCATCAACAGAGGTGGCAGCGGAGGACGAGGGTACAGGGACAGCAGCTGGCTGGAGCTCCACGGGGAGACAGGAGAAGTCTTCGCTATCACCGACGGTGACCTGCGGATTAAAGAATTAGAATTAGACTATGAACGGTGGGAAGGAATGATCTGCACGCACGGAAGCGGACCAACCATCATCGTCATCGGTCTCGACGTAGAATTGGACTTGGGTCCCAGCGACGAGAGAAACATTGTACCAGGTCATGGAGAGTCCTCCGTGGTCGGCGCCCAGGTCCGAACTAGATAGATGTCGGTTTTTAAGCCTCTAGAATGTTTTTGTTTTTGGTTGGAAAACTTACATGGCATCACCACAGGGGTCCTCTGGGTTCAGAGCAAGGACAGAGTACGCAGAAGCTCCGGCGTCAGACCACTTGATCTGAGCATTTCCACACTATAAAAACAGGAAAAATTCAGAATCAATACGAATGTTGCTGGATTTTTTCTTGCTCACTTGGCTGATTGAGGCAGGGGCTTCAATGCTGAGAGTGGCAACAACGCCAGAGACGGCGGAGGAGGCAAAGAGCGCGGCAGAAAGGAGTGTGGCGAACATTTTTCGCAGAGGCAAGAGAGTGGTGGAGGACGTTATATAAAGGCGAGGGAGGGAACAACGAGGTTAGAGACCAAAAGAGCAATCGCGGTAAATTCCTTTCACCCTCCATCTCCATCAATAAATAGCGTATAAACATGCCATAACAACCACGCGTTTCACGCTCCGCCAGAACGCTTGTGACGGCTATAGGAGGCCGCCCGAAATATCCATATCCATATCCGTACTTTCCGATAGGTCCGCTTTCCAAATCATCTCCTTCCTGGGTCTAAGATACGTACAGAAACACAACGCAGTCTGCCTACACGAAGCCGGTCTATCTGATTTCTCTTCACAACTTTGCCACAGTCTTCCCCTTGAACGAGGCAAGCATGCTTCGCTTGGTGATGCTACGTGTAGATCAGGCCCATCGCCATAGCATCAAATTCATATTCACGATGCAGCTCAGAAAAAACGCACCCAGAGTGAACCACCGGTGACGGAGTCTTCTTCAGTCCTTCAACTGCTTCCCTCTCGTCGATGGGTATATAGTCGCGCTTGCCCGCCCCAGCATAAATCTGGAGGGCATGAAAATGATTAGTTCAAGAAGACGAAGACAAATTCGATCATAAGGGATCAGATGACCATGTGCGCGTATTCCGTCGTCGACGTCGCAAGTCCCGACCGTCTAACCAACACCACCGAAATCAAAGCAGACTCACCTGTCGGGGTCTCCATATTTTTACACCGCCCTCTTGCAACATCATTTGCCGCCAGTGCGCCAGCCATCCCACCACCCGTGGGACAGCAAACAGGACTGGGAAAAAATCAAGGGGGAATCCTTCGTTCGATTCAAAGCAGTCAGCATCAATCATTTTTGCCAAGGGCAACCAAGCCACGTACCCATGGCACGGTATATGAGACCGCTGTTACAGTGGGATAACATCAGTCTGGAACGCGAAAACCACGATACATTTATTTACCTCCTGGAGGCCACGATGAGCGAAATTTTCACAAATTAGAGACTAAAAGCACGACGCACCAGAAGTCAACATTCGGGGCAAGCTTTCTCTTGATGAAATATTCATCCTTCATGGCAGCTTCGTGTAGTGCCATAGCTGTCTCGAGAAGTTCGTCCTTTCCGGTGCTGGGGAAGCTGGTCAATGAACTGAATTGTCATACGTGAAGAATCTCACATCTTGAAGACTTCATCTGCCGTCTTTCTAACGATGAATGAGCGAGGATCCGACTACAAGGACTAGTTAGCCCGTGCTTATAATATCTGTATAATCTTATCACTGACAGTTTTGTACACCCTGTCAGTGTCACCCACACATTGAACACGATTTTGTAATTTGATAGGAAAAAGGAACAGACCGATGACCAAATCCTGACAAAACCTTCTCTCTCCGTTTAACTGCCTCGATGAATGCTGGAACTTTATCGGGGCTACGGATTGATCACCTTAGTAGTTCACGTCCTAAGAAGAGCGCAATATCTACATACCTTCCTATAGAGATGAGCATTCGAATAACCGCTTCGTTGGCACCACCTATTCCGTCCAACAACCAATTAAATCCACAGGTAATAACTCGGGCTGGAAACTTCTTACCATGTAGTGGACCACTGGACAGCAACAACGCATTAATTCAGGGTAGAAATAAGAATGAATGAACAGACGCACTAAAGCGAAGCACATCCTGCACTAATTGCATATCATCAGTCCCAATGTTGTTGGATACGCCGAATGAATGGGCAAAAGACTCACGCGATAGCTGAATATGGGTCTACCAGCGAGCTGCCCGTCTGCAAGACGGTCGTCGCGGAGGCGTTCAACTCGTGGTCAGCATGTAGGAGAAACAACACATCAAGTGCCTTCTCTAGGATGGGATTCGGAATATAATTCTCTTCCCCGAGATGGTCCATTTGATACAAGAAGCTGTTCGGTATTCAACCAAATATTCCTACGATGATACAGCGCTACCGGAAACACGTACGATCCAGTATAGCTCACTCCGGTAGGAGGCGTGACAAAATCGCGACCTTGTCTAACACGATACGCCATTCTGTGAAAGAGAAATATTAGAGCAAGTATTGCGGCCGCGAAATTGCATACTGACGCCGCAAGAGTGGTAGCTTTTCCAATAAGTCGGTATATCTGTTTGTCCATATTGGCCAGGGAATCCTTGTCTCCCTTGGTGAAGAGTGTTTGACCTAAGAGTAGCATGCTCAATGCAATGAAGAATGGCTTACGCACAAAACATACCCTGTAATGAAGGATTGGCTTCACTGTAGTACGATCCCATGTAAGCGAATGCGCTCGTAAGCATGGCCATCGGATGTGCGTCGTATCTGCCCAGTATGTCAAAGAATCGTAGCGAGAACGAGAGGGATGGACCTACCTGAATGAGCGCATGAACTGTTCAGACTCGGAGTGTACTACGCTGTGATGCATGACCTCGTCGCGGAAGATCTTGAACTGAGGAGCCGTAGGAAGAGATCCATAGATAAGGAGGTAGGCTACAGAGTTAACTTCAGTTTTCTGCGTCTACACACTGAGTTGTATGACATGTACCAGTCTCAAGATGAGATGAACGGAGGGCAAGTTGTTCGATCGGGTAGCCTCTGTACCTCAACACTGAATTAAAGCAAATCAGACTTATTTAGAGAAATGAAGGAACTGAGGGCGTACCTCCAGCTTCGCCGTCGATGTACGTGATCTCACTCCGCATAACTGCTGTGTTCAAAAATCCCTTGTCCAGTACTCTCAGACCCTTCTCGGGCTCATTCTCTTCCCTCTCGTCAATCCGTCGGGGTGCAGAGATGGATTTGAATGCTGTCGCAGATATACTGTTGTCCTGGATCCTATAGTCCGAAAAACATGAAGGTGAAAACATGAGAATTCTCTTGGAACCAGGGGACCTACGGGATCGAGTACGTCTTCCCCGTTCGGTTATCCTTCACAGTCAGACTGTTAGTGGTATCTTCGACTGGTTTGCCCATGGTTGATTCAAANGGTTGATGGTGGTGGTTAGGAAGAAAGCGGGSCCCAGCTTGGCTCCAGCTGTGTTCCAGCTAAGAATATACTTCCGCTAGACGAGAGATGTGGTCCGGTATGAGGTACCCAGGATTGGCTGGGGTATCAATCACATGGCAAATACCGACGCGTCAAAGCGTATACTTCCGGATGGATTCGGACCGCTTATTCAAGTTATTGCGGGCAGTTATTGAGCTGACGTCTAATTTCTGCAGCTAGCAGTGACCGTGCTCACTGTTCAACGCTCAAGACTTTCTTCTCTCTCGTAGTAACACTTAAATGCAAGGATCCTATGAATCTAGAGCACTATGATTGTCCATAAGTAGTGCTCTAGCGCTGTCTTGCGTGTTTTAGCGTGGATTCACAGTTGGTGTTCTCCACTTCTGTTCCACTCATAAATGTTCAACCTGTTCACTAAGTCTACTGTTTGTGCAAGTGCTGGAACCGTTGTCGCAGAGCATATCAACAATGGTGTTACATTTGTCCAGATAATAGGCTAAGCTACTAATGTTACATTCAAACCTACTTACACTGCGTTAGGATCAACCTTGACCACTACTTTGCCTTTGGCTCGCGCAGTCAAGATCCTCTCATACGCTTTCGGAACGTCCTCGAATTCGAAAACAGAGTCCACGACCGGTTTGAGGGTTCCTAAGGAGTAATGTGTAACGGTGAGATAGGAAAAGGTAAAACTGTGAGGGCTTATTTACCAGCGGCAATCATGCTTTGGATGTCTTCCAAAGCCTCCTTCTTGTGTTTCAACATAACTGTTTTGAAAATCCTAGGTGTACCGCCCAGCCAAGTTGGGACCGTCGATGCCCACACAATCTTGAGAGCGTTCCCAATTTCTTTCGCGGACAAGTTACGAGGGTAGGAACCCGTGGATACAAACATTCCTCCGGGGGCCAGATACTTGGGAGAGTTCTTGTAAAGAGATGGATCGCTCAGGCCCACTACAGTGTGAATTTTTTTAGCCGCCTAGGTTTGAAAAGATCGAGGAGAAAAAGCAAACCTGCGTCAAAGATAAAATGGAACTTTGGAGAAGGTTCATTGGTTGCTAAATATTCATGAAGGGGTGTCTTTGTGTAATCCAAAAACTACCCAATCGCCAGTCAGGGATATATGGATATTATGAACAAAGGAACACTTTACCTCGTCTGCCCCAAGTGCTCTTACAAATTCTTCGTTTGCCGGTGAAGCGCTAGCAATGACCTTGGCTGCACCTTTCGCCTTCGCAATTTGAATAGCAAATGCGCCAACCGATGAGCTACCGCCGTTCACAAAGACGGTCTGTCCCGGCTCGAACTTGGCCTCTTCAAAAAATGCTTGATATGCTGTTTCAGCTGCAAGTGTGAAACCAGCAGCTTCGACGGCGGTAACATTGGGAGGCCGTAGAGCGAGAAACGAAGCCGGAATGCGAACGTATTGAGCTAAAGCACCTTGCTTGGTTTTAATATTAAGATCTAGTTAACCGTTAATCTCTAGATATACATGGTTATTCTCTTGTGTACCAAGCAACTACTCACCGACAGGAATAAAACCAAAAACTGCATCGCCGTTGGAGAAATGCGTGCCATTAGCGTCGACAATGACACCCGATAGATCGTGCTCTGCTATCAATGGCCGCGAAGCTGCAAAGTTTGGTAGGACCTTCATCATCTTGTATCCCCTAAACTTTGATAAAGAGAGTGAATATAGGCAATTCGAAGGAGATCACATACACTGGATTCAATGCCGCGGCCTCCACTTTGACCAAAACATCTCCTTCACTTAACTTAGAAACAGGCCAGTCATTCTTCAAAGAGAGTGCACGCGATGGAATGCCGCGTTGTTCAACAATCCATGCGCGTTGGGTAGACGGAAATGGGGTGGGAGTTGCCATGAGGAATATCTGACGTGGGAATTCGGACGGCTCATGTTGGTTTCTTTTATAGGCTCTTCCGTGGGAAAGGCTGCGACGTATGGAACCTCATCGAGAGCTGACGAAGTCGTTCTGGGTCATCGGTCATCATACCAATTAACGCCATGATTGTCCAATGTGGCGATGCTGCAGATCAGCTGCTGGTGGACCAACAAGCACCTGCAACCCTGTGAGGCGTGAAGACTTGTGGAGCTGCTGCCGCAAGTCACAGAACCACCCATGATATCTATTCATTCCATCGTACACAAAATACAAGGTGCTGTATACTTATGAAGTGTCCGGTGTGAATTACCATTTACATTGGTTAAAGGCCATAAATACACATCGGACATGGATATTGGCTGAGATAGCTAACATCATGCCTTTCCAGCAGCACCGAAGAGCGTGAAGAACCTCTCGCACTCCGCCGCAAAAACTTCCGTGGCTTCCTCGATAGCGTCAGGGAACGGTTTCGAAGCGAGTCCCTGACTGAAATTCTTAACATATGGATCACGGGCCCAACTGTTTACATTGAGTTTGCTGACCCCATTCCTGATGCACTCTTGGAATAGTTCATCTGGAAGTTCATCTGTCCCATGTAAGCAGATAGGAACTCTTCCTTGAAATTTGTCATGAAGTGCAATCAGGCTTCGATGGGACCGTTAGCAATGTGAATTTATAGTTTGAGCCATCAAGAACATACATATCCTGGTTGAATTTCGGTCCACCACTTTGAACATAGGATCCGTGAAGGTTTCCAATACTTGGGGCCAGAATGAGAGCTCCAGTTCTACGTGGACTCTTGGTAAATGAGGCCCAAGTCGACAAAAAGGTACTCACCCCTTCATGAACTCCTCAGCTTTTCTCGGCTCAGTCATTTTGGCACCAGAGATCATGCGCAGGCCTGCTTCCCCTCCTTCCAGACGCCCCAGCTCAACCTCGACAGCAACACCAGCTTTGATAGCGCGGTCAACGTATGGACGAGCAATCGCAATATTCTCCTCGTCACTCTACAGAGGTGTCAGTGATCTGTGAGCCAAAATAAAGTTAAATGCGTACATCTGCATGACTAGCATCTACCATGATCGAATCGAAGGCAATTCCCTGCTCCGCAAGTCCGATAGCGAGCTCGAGATGCTCTGGGTCGGTTGCATGGTCAAGATGAACGGCAATCGGGACGGAAGCACCATGTGCACTGAGTAGAGTCTTCAGGGTCCAAGCACGCTCAATAAGCCACAAGATTCTTACAGATTAAGGCAGAATTGCAAGAAGGGACCCTTTCCGTAAGCAAGAGTAATAGGGAACAGTTGCAAGATCGCTGGACTACGTGTACGCTCAGCAGCGCGTACCAGTCCGATTGCAGATTGAGCATCGTAGCTACTTCAAGAGTAAGTATCGGAATACAATCTGTTGATCAATGGGAGCATACCAGGATTGTGCGAGGATTCCATACTTCCCTTCCTCAGCCTTTCTGAGAATCTCAAGGGTGAGGTTTCCTTTCAAAATGTCGACCATGATAAATGGATGCACAAAGTAAATTCAGGATGCTGCTGGATGAACACACCACTGAGATGTCGAGCTTAAATACAGCGGCCTTGGGACCAGCCCGGAATCCGGATGTTGGGAAGACTTCAAAGGATGTCACCTTGCTATCAGTCACCTTGCTATCAGTAAGGTCCCACCAGTCAAATAAATCGCCTTTTTAGGCAACTTGGTTTATGCTTGAACAAACACTGTTTCACAGCCACGAATTTCTTTGAATTGAGTAGCAACGCCTCAAACATGAGAGCGGATTCTTGCAAGTGGTGTCTACCCGACGCTAGTGGACGACAAGCGGTGAGTCACAAATATTTATTTTTTGAAGACAGGAAAGTTGCGAGTGCCATTGTTTTCCAAAAACGCTGTAACACACCCTCACGACACAGACAAGCGTAACTCATTCTAAACATACATAACACAGAAAAGCACAACGAAAATTTTACTAGTACTGAGGCTGAGGCTGCATACCCATCCTGGCGGGGGCATATTGGGCGGATACCCAAACCCGGGCGGAGGTGGTGGTGGTGGGTATCCTCCATACATTCCCATATTGGGTGGTGGGCCCATAGGTGGCATCCCAGGCATACCCATCATCGGTGGACCCATAGGCGGGGCCATCTGCGGAGGCGGCATGATTGCCTGYTGGAACCCTGGTGGAGGTGGAGGTGGTGGTTGTGCCAATGCACCAGCGAATTGGCCCTGATAGGGACCTTGGAAACCCGGCATGGGGGGAGCACCGAAAGNCATGGGTGCTGGAGGAGGCCGGGCGGCAACAGGGAGGGCGTTGTTTTTGCGTGCTTGTGCTGCAAGAAGACGTTCAGCTGGGGTTCCATGGCGCTCTCCTTTCCCGTCTTTCTTGAATGCATATTGAACGGTGATAGCTTTGTTCATCAGGAATTGACCGTTCATGGATTCCACGGCTGCGTCGGAAGATTCGAAATCTGTGTAAGATACGAAACCATAGCCCTTCGATGTTCCTGTCGTGGCATCGCGTGCAACCTGCCAAAGAGAAGTAAATGTTTAGAATNNGGGACTAATGTAGAGTATAGCTTTTCGATGCACCTTTGCCGTTGTAGCCATGATRCCAAATGCACTGAAGGTGTCGTAAAGCAATCTCTCATCCACATTTTCGTCCAGATTGCCGATGAACAAGTTTGCACCGACATCAAGCTGTTTCTTATCAGAAGAGGCCTATAATAGAAAGATGAATCCGTCAGCGAACAACATAACATTGTGGGGAGGGTCCGAGTGCCGAAAGATAATTGCACGAGGAAAGGGCGAATGGAGTTTGTGCGCGGTTGGTTTCAAGAAGTAGTAGGGAAATCTGCAACGAACCTTGTTAACCCTGATGGGCTTTCCCCATAATTTAATCTGGTTCATGATCTTACAGGCATATTCTGCGTCTTCCTCTGTCAAAAACTCACAGAAGCCGTATCCTTGATGTGCCATTGAGATACGGTCTTTTGGAAGATGTACATTGACTAGGTGGATATACATTAGTTCGTTGCTAAAGATTGAAACTGGTATCAGTGTCACTTACCTACAGGTCCTGCCTGGAGCATCAATTCCCAGACCAACGCGTCTGTACATCGTTCGTCCAAGTTTCCCTGGGCAAGTGTAAGTCAAAGTCAGAACAAAGATATTGATGCAGATAAATTGTAATGGTAATGGCTACTTACCAAGTAAACCGTCGCCTCTTGATTTCTGTCATCCTGGGGACGCGACATGGAAGTAAAGAGGGAGAACCAAGATCCCTGTTGACTCTTGTTTAGGCAATAATGACATCGGTCCGAAGTGGCGAAAAAACTTGCAGCTTGGATTTATTTCCTCTCACCCCAAACGTAAGTTATCAGAAAGTTTTCAATTGCAGCTGTCATTCCGGGCTATCTTGACTACATTATCTTCTCCTATGATAAAGCAACAACATTTGGGGCGCATAACCAGAGCAGGAATGTCAGGGTGTGCCACTGTGTAGCCGCCATTTCCCCACTCTTTCATTCATTAGAATGGCAGAAGATACCCCTCGGAGAGTTGAACTTGCGACAGCGTGCTCTCTGTCTATTTTTGATATGTTCCCACTTGTTCAGAGAACTTGCCACAGCAGCGCGGTACCTGTCATGATGTCTGTTGCCTCATGTTCTCCTGGCTCTTTACGAAGTACCGATCTATCTTTCGTAGCGAGGACAGCGCTGATTTCCTCCGTTGTTTCCAGTCTGAGAATATATAAAAGAGTGAGCCTCCTCTCAACTATCTGACAACTCGCCTTCTTTCCTTCCTCGAGAGACCTGGCACACCACAGAAATCATGTTCACTGCCACTTCTCTCCTGCGCGGCCTGTTCTTCGTTCTGTTTGTGGTCGCACTAGCGAAGAGTGCACCTTTGAAGCAGGCCCAGATCAATCGTGTACATTCTGGCACTCCTGCCCGACGTGCTGAGGCAGGAAAGCCTTCAACTTACTATGGGTGAGTTCGCGCCCTATCTTCGTAACGCTGATCCTCACTGACAGACAAATGTATGCTCCAGTGCTCCAGAGAAGTTCTACTATCCATTTTCTCGGTCCATCTCCGATGCTAACCTCGAATGTCTCCAGACGATCCACCCACGACAACTAAACCCATGCTGTCTTGTTGCACTCTTTTCTCTCACGTCTTCGTAAGTTCGCACTTGGGGATGCTCATAATGGCCTCAGCATTCCGTTAATATTAACCTTATGTCCGTTTAGGCCGCTTTCTCTTCTATGAATTTCCATCTCTGAGAGCTCTTTAGAGTCGTAGCTCTGTCCAGTGTATACACAAATTGTATGTATGTAAACAATATGCCCGTTTCCACGTTTCCAGCACCACTGTACGCTCTTGATTATCAGTAAGGTGCCCCACCCTAACGGTTTCTGTGGCTAAAGCCTAAGGCAGGCGGCTATCGTGAAATGTATGACACTACGTACTCTACTTAAATCAAACTCATCTTCAAGAATCATACTTTCAGCCTTGGACAATTTAAGAAGC
>LBLO01001194.1:0-10426 GCA_004354395.1 Chondrostereum purpureum
CTAACTCCACTGTCGACGAGACCTACTTCGAGCTCCTTCTCCACCCATGCATCTACCACCGAGTTCCATAGATCTCCCCAGCCCTCTGTCTCTTTGCGGCGGAACGTTGCCAGCGAATCCTTCGCCCAAGCTGGGGACTTGTCGGGAAATGTAGGACGTTCCGTGGCTTGGCTGGGATGGGAGACGATGGGTGAGGCGTTGGAAAGCAGAGCCGGCTTGACCCTCGGTGCTGGGGTATTGGCTGTCGAGCGTGTTGAGATGGCATCCGATGCTACATTTGTTGTGTTGTTAATCGGCAGGGTGGATGGTTCGCTAGAGGCCGTGGCTGAACGACTGGAAGATGCAAGCGTCGCGCTACGTGAAAGCTGCTCGTTCGCTGCAGGTCGGTCTTGAGTGCTGGCTTTCGGTGGCATCTTCCCCCCTGACGACATACGAGGCGTCTGGTGGACGATGGCAGGCTCCTTCAGATGCGTCTTGTTTGGAGCAAGCCTCATCATCGCCCCCTTCTTTGAGAGCTCCCTCTCCCTCCTAGCTGCCTTCTTCCTGCGGTCCTCCTCCAGTAACTCCTCCTTGAGAGAGAGTCGCGCATCCGGCTTCATACCCCGCAACACCTGGTATGCATTGCCCGTTGCTTCCTCGATGTGTTTGTCGGATTCCCATTTTTTACGCGTCACCGTCGTCATCAGCCTAGCTACATCTTCGACCTCAGCTCTCTCGTTTCGAACCTCCCTCCGCTCCCGAGCCTTCCCTGCCTGCTCAGCGAACTTTTTGGCCCACACATTACTCTCCAGCAGCTCTATATCATCCGACTGCTTTTCCCTGCGCTTCTTGCTTGCTGTGCCCTCGTCTTCTTCCTCCAACACCCTCTTCTTCGACGTTTGCGCATTCGCTGTTGGAAAACCGAACAGCAGGTCCAAGGTGGTGTCGTCGTAGTAGTCATCGCCGTTACGATCCTCGTCCGAGCCGGGCTGGTGGGTCGGTAGGCCCTCATCCTCGTCGTCACTTCCCCCGACGCAACCCCTCTTTTCTCTAGAGCTGCGCCCCCTCCCTCTACCCTCAACACCACTCCCCTCTTCACCATCCATGTCAATATCGGACTTACCCATTGACATTCCATCGTCGTCATCACTGCCACCACCCTCAGAGCGATGCGTGGACGATTTCCCTGACATCGAGAAGTCCGAGTCGTAATCCATTGGAAAGACTCCATCAGCAGGTGAGCGAGGCGGCGAGGAACGGTTGACCGGCGAAGGAGGGGGGGTTTCTCCCAGATCTAACTCCTCCATTTCGTCCACCGAAGATGCAGGAGATGAAGGCGGGAGCGACGGAGATGGTGGTGGGGCAGGTGAATTCGGCGGCGAGACCCCCAACGATGATTCGGACGTGGTGCGAGAGCGAACACCAGACGGCTTGGGTACTTTAGATCCTACTGGGATGGGAGGTTTCCCCGACTTCAATGTAGAAATAGTAGGCGTAGTGGCCTTCGATGTCGAAACCGTAGGTGCAGCAGCCTTCGACGTCGAAACCGCAGTTGTAGCAGCCTTCGCGGTTCTAGAAGATGTGTCGGGTGCGGCAGNCTTCATGGGTTTCTCACCACTTGTCGAAGCATCCATATCCCCCCACCCGCCTGCATCGAGGCGATCAAATGTGAGAAATCCAGCATCCTCGAGGTCCTTCGCCTTGCTGGACATTGTAGGGTGTACATAGCCATCGACTGGCTGAAGTGCTCGGGCTTTGCACTCTTCGACAGCTATGTAATTAGTTCTATAAGCTGCATGACCCCTGGTTAAACAATAGATTACTCACTGTAGCATTTCTGAGCGAAACGCAACGCCACCGGGCTAAAAACGTTCTGAAGGAAAGCCCTCTCGGACTGCCCAAAATTCAATGGCATCTGTCCTCGAGACTTTCCGGAGTAAACTCTGTTAGCGTGAGGGATGTTAGCCAGTGTGGGATAATTACATAGATGTTATACATACCCCATAAGATTCGGATGCCCTCCATCCGCAGGTTCAGGTCCGAAGATAAACGTAGCGACAAGCATTCCGGTTGCTTCATGTACGCCGTCAACGATTGGCTGCATAAACTTAACGAATGTATCGATACAACTAAAGAAATAATGATNAGAGGTGAGCAAGAATTCAGACTGATTAGATGTAGTAGACGTACGCTTGCATATCGCGTGGATCGTCAGACACGGGGGCTCCTTGCTTTTCTTGTTTTGCTTTTACTCAGCTCGGCTCAGTGAATGCTACCGGCGGGAAAAGTCCAGACGTGCCATTGGAATACGCAATCCTGTTCAACTCGAAAATGCTGATGTGACCATTTTCCATGGCGAGTTGAACAGGAATCCACTTGAGGATGTGCATGAGAATTGGCCACTGGCAGTGTGCCGGTAGAGATTTTGAGATCGACCACACACTCTTGTCTTATTTTAGGCATATTGAGATAGTACGCCCTCGCCTCATTTGTATTGGTGCCGATGTCTGGTTAGCTGTAAAGTGTGTTTTCATATTCGTTGTGGGGAAGTGACCCATACGGCTTGGGCAGCCATTTCCGACGGAACTCTGAATGCCCATGCCGGAGGATACTTTTGCAAGAGCTCTCAATCTAGATAACCCTTGGGTGAAACTGGAAACGTCGATCAACTCGAGGATGATCGATCTTGGGAACTCGAGGGCAGCTTGGCCCACCCTCCCATCTACTCCATCTATCATTGGAGATGCGCACTCTGTATGAGGTCGACTTGGACAAACAAGCATCTCACGACGTCACTTGCGGTGAGGTGCACCTTATCTCTGACATGATATTCTAATGATACACGAGTTCTAGCTGTTAGAAACATACTATCAGTGTTCGCCTGCTACAAGGCCCAAGGAACGAAGACAAGAGTTTTAACTGAGCTCGGACCACATTTCTCCATCTATCTTTGTCGTCTTCCCCATAAACACTTTCCCCGTCTTCCTGTTTACCTCGCTATTCCGATCATCCAGCATCGACCGGCAAGCAAATAAATGAATCGGTGGGTGGTGGTGTACGAGAGTGGTCATATATCGCACACACAAGTTTCAACGAACGGGTGATATAACAACTCGACAACGCCTCCAATATGTTCTGCGCCCCTTTCAGCGCAGCTCCTGCAGGAAATCTAACAACTCCTCAACCGCTTCCTGTTCGCCATCCCGCCATCNNCTCRGGGTTTCAAATGGTTTCGAGCGCGTCCCTGTTATCCAAACGTGCAATAGAGAACAGACGTTTTCATCACTGGGCGCTCCGGTGAAGGCACCTCCGCCGTTGAATTGGTTGTATGCGGCCTACGGTGGTGGGACGTGGGAGGAGATGGGCTCACATTGGGGAAAATCATGATGATCATCAGGGTCTAGTTTGATTAAGCCTCAAGGGACATTGCAGACCACTTTTGTAACTAAGTATAGTTGAGGAAAGGAACGTACTGGAACGTATCCAACTGCTATGTATATATCATTAGTGGGGCTCAAGCTCTCCTTTTCGCCCTCCTTTTCATTCTCCTTTTCGTCTCCTTCTCGGTTAGTTATTCGTGATTAAAAAGAGAGATAACACCGGGCCTACCATGATCTGGCCAATGGGATGAAGTCGTTCTGCCCCAGGTGTGGAAAGAAGAGGAGATCGAAAAGGAGGATCTTCCTTTTTGGCTCCTTTTTTGTTCGGGGGGCTCAAAGCAGTAATTTTCCTTTTTYCTCTACATAATAATTTGGCAGTAAAATCRAAAAGGAGAGTGAAAAGGAGATGAAAGGAGATGAAAAGGAGCCGAAAAGGAGGAGGTTNTGAGCCCCACTATTGTGCTACGCCTCAAAAATGGTTCAGACCCGGAGTAAGTACCTGTTTTGTAACTCGACGACCAATACCTGAGCAAGCCCTTCACGGTTTCGAACTCTCTGCGTATTGTATGACGACGCCTCATGAGGGGTCTCGCGTTAAAACTGTTGTCCAAGGAACCGTAATAACGAGCAAGCACCCTTCCTTTCGAAATTGTAGGCGGACAGCTCATTGACTTCTCAGCCTTGTCGACGACGTTTGCGACTGGAATCTACGCAATTCTGTCTGGCAGACATAGCTATGGCTCGTTGATTGGATCCGCAGGATTCAACAGTGCCATCACCGCTACTACTTTTTTCAGTATGAAAACCTTTCATGCATGCTACCACTTTGCTTGCTCATTAACATGTCCCTAGGCACACGCGAATTTCTTGTTTCTCCTGTCCTCAACGCGTCTTTTCCCACGAAGGATATCACACAAGCCAAAAATGGTATACTTACAGACGTGGACGCATACGAATTACGGAAACATCATCTTCTAGACAGTGGTATTAGTGGTGCGCTTACAGGGGGAGCGCTACGAGGCGCGTTAGGTCAGTCCCATGCTTGTATTTAAACTATTATATATCTGATAAATCCGAATACAGCTGGTCGCCGCGCAATTCTACCAGCAGCAGCTACCTTGGGAGCTATTTGTACTTTGTTTCAGTTCAGCTATAACCAACTCCAAGTTGATCTTCAGAATTCTCGAGCGCGTAGTCTCGAAGAAGCGTCTCGACCAGCACCACCTTCTCCGCCAGAACCAATAGAACCGGAGATTCCTTTGAGGGATAGATTCCTCCGAGTCTTTGGTTTGAGGAGGATGACTCCGGAAGAGTACCTCGAATCCCTGAAGGCTCAGCGTGCACATACTCTCGCACAGATCGAGGTCCTAGAGCAGAAAATGGCTGAGGAGGAGCAACATAAGAATGAATTATTACAAGATGGTACTAGTGATACAACAGATAATTCATGAGAAATAGAGAACCTCATTAGTTCTCTACTTTTTCAGGAGTGATGGTTGGTTGCGTGGAGGTGTGGTCCCACAGTTCAATTATTCCCTTTCCATCCTTCGACAACCCTCCGATGACCATACGTTTAGAATCGAGAATCAAAGCGTTGACCTTGTCGAGCTTCTGCGTCTCTGAACGCCAGACCTCTTCGATATCTGTTCCACCATCTTCTCCGGGTATTAACTTATACTGCAGGACTACACCCATCATTGTAGAAAATAAAAGGGTCTCTGCATTCATAAATTGCCTGTTTGGAATCGTGAGATCGAATAGCCTTAAGATCTTCCAAACATACGTTGCGACAATGGGCCCATCAACAACCTTTACCAGGATCTCATGCTCTTGGTCCAAGCCATTCCACTTCTTCGTCTTCTTTTTAGTTGAAGCGTCCGGATGTTTTTGGCCTCCAAACCCCAGATATATTCTTCCATCAGCGGTTCCTGCAGCAATAACACCCAAAGGTGAAATTGTCGTGGACATGATGAACGGTGGTGACAGTGATGTCCCTCCTACCAAAGGAACAGACGCTATGGAAGGGGCGTAAAACATGAGAGGGCTATAGAAACAGACGTGTTTTACCGATGTCGCGTCTAGAGAGAACCTTCCCCAACATGAAGTCGTAGTGAATGAGTGCATGGTCATATCCTCCACTAACAATTTCTCTCGGTCGCTCGGGTAAGAACTTTACACATGCACATATCTGAGTATCGAGGTATTATCAGAAAGTGGAGGGAAGGATCACGATCAGACCCACACTAGTATGTTTCGTTTGCATTCGCGAGATAGATTTATTGGCCAAGTCAACAACCCCAACATTTCCTGAGTCTGTGGTAAAGGATAGATGCCGTTTGGTGATATCGAGGGAAAGCTAACTGAGGAAATTGAGAAACGTCCGGAAGCGAATTGGACGGTGAAAGCTAACCTCGTTGAGGACATCGTCCTCTTGTTCGCATAGTTCAAATGATTCTAAGGCATCCTCTTTCCCTAGAATAAGCTTTGGAGAGTCCAATTGGAATCGTAGGGCCTTGTGAGCACGAGAAACATGAACCCTTGGGTCACAATAATGATATATGTGCTCTACACTTACCTGTCGGCCAGAGGCTAACCAGGCATCACGCAGCTCGGACCCTGGTCTCTTGAGACAAACAATTGACGATATTTCTTCTCCGAGACCCCTTAGAGCTTTTACAACCTTTCCCGAAGAGAGATCGTAGACCCGGAGAGTACCATCATCTATTTTCAAAAGATCCGTAGGTCGGGAGATAAGAAAGCGCGCAAGATAGAAGATTGGTTACCTGACCCAGCATAAAGATGGCCAGAATGTCCGAATGAAAGAGAAGAAATGGGTGCAGGGACCTGCAACGTCCGCTTGAGCTCGTAACCGTCGGGAAGGGGAGCATCGTTCATGGTGAGCGGGCGACCGGAACGATGACGCGTGGTATCGACTGCGATAGAGAATGGATCTACCCGACTCTTCATGACGTTGATAACGATAATGGAGTCTGCTAGATCTGAATCCCTTTCTATTCCCCCTTACTTTCTATTCTCGAACTACCATCATGTCCGCCCCAGCTGCCCCGAAATCTTTTGAAGACCTCAAGTCTGTTCTTGCTAATGACATCAAGGTCAAAGTTGCAGGTGAGCAGCTCATCGTCCCCCATTGCTCGTGTGCTAAGCAAGCTCTCTAGGAATTGATGGTTTGTTAGACTAATTTACTCATATATCGAGGCTTGACTTTGTCTTTTAGTCGATGGGGTCCTCCGTGGAAAGTTTATGGTCAGTGCAATGCTAAAATCTCGCATTTTGCGCCTCTAAGAGCCCTCTAGTCTAAGGACAAGTTTTTGAGTGCCGCATCTTCCGATGGCTTTGGGTTCTGCAGTGTCATTTTGTACGTCTAGTTCAGGATCCTGTTAAAACTTCGCTGAACATCTATCAGCGGTTGGGACATCCACGATACCGTCTATTCTCGCGAACTTTTAATATCCAACAAAGCAAATGGCTACCGTGATATCCTCGCCACCATTGACCTCTCAACGTACCGGAGAATCCCTTGGGAAAACAATGTCCCGTTCTTCCTGGTATCTTTCTTGGACCCAGATACCAGAGAGCCTCTTGTTGTTGACCCCCGCGGCATCCTGAAGATCACGACCGACCGTGCTGCAGCTCTGAATTTATCATGTTATGCCGGCGTCGAATATGAAGTACATCTTAGCTCTATTTCATTATTCCCTCAAGCGTCTTACTACTCTCTATCTACAGTACTTCAACTTCAAAGAAACACCAACATCACTTGTAGAGAAGGGTTTTACAGGACTAGCCCCATTGACTCCCGGAAGTGTGTGTTTTTCTTAGCACAGTCCTAGTCAACGAAATCTAACCCAACTAAGTGCACGGGTACTCTCTTCTGCGCACCCAGTTAAACAATGACTATTTCCATGAGATTTTCGATGGTGCAGCACTGTTTGGTGTAGATATCGAAGGCCACCGTAGGCTCTAACATCTATATAATGACTCGTTGCTTACTCTGAAATTTAGATACGGAAACTGGTCCAGGTGTCTTCGAGACGGCTCTAGCGTATATGGAAGCCCAACGAATGGCGGACAACGCTATCCTGTTCAAATTCCTCGCGAAGAGTATCGGAATGAAACATGGTGTTATTCCAAGCTTTATGGCAAAGCCTTGGGGAAATGTAAGCTGACATCCTTAGGTGCCTGTAATAATTAATACAACTCCCAGTGACTTAGCTTCCAGGATGTAGTGGGTGAGGCGCTCCAATTTCTATCGGTGGGCTCTTGCCCTCACTGACATACGTTCTAGACATATCCATGTCTCCCTAAGAGATGCAAGCGGAAAGAATATCTTCGCCGTGTCTGATACAGAACTGGCTACTGGTCGAGCGGATGCTGCTTTTAAGGATACGAAGTACATCAGTACTCAAGCCGAAAGCTTCCTCGCTGGTATTTTGGAGGGTATTGCTGATGGTAAGTCCATTCTCCTCAAGGATAGTTTCCTGGTTGACCATCTTCTCCTATCAGTCATGCCTATGGTAAGCTTTTATTCTTCAATACTCGACGGCATTACAACTACTTTGAGGTTTAGTTGGTACCAACCATCAACGGCTATAAACGCCTCGTCGGCGGTGAAGCATTTTGGGCACCCAACGCCGTCACATATGGATACGACTCCCGTGCTGCATCCATACGAATCATCTCACCTCCTTCTGTTCCTCTACCAGCCACGCGTTTCGAGGTCCGTGTGCCGGGTGCCGACATGAACCCGTTCTTCGCTCTCAGTGCCATCTTCCTACTTGGTTTGAGAGGCATGGAGAAAGGGCTCAAGCTCACCACACCACCAATAAGTCATTTCAGCCCAGAAGATAGGAAGAGTGGCAAGATCAAAATGCTGCCTATCTCCTTGGAAAGTGCAACGGAGAGGATGATGAGACCAGAGAGTATCGCGAGGGAGGAGAAAGTCTTTGGTAATGTCTTTGTGGATCATTATGGTGGTACAAGAGAACATGAGGTCAAGGTTTGGAACGAGGCAGTCACAAACTGGGAAGGTATATCAAGCCTTTCGTCAATTTGGTCCAAGCTGATTGTTTGTATTTCACAGTTGAGCGGTATATCGAGCTTGCATAGGCTGACGATAACGTGTCATAGAAAAACAAATGTATCTCTATTTATCTGGCGTATATGTGCTCGTATTTGCTGCAAAATCTCTCGACCGTGCGCCATTGTCATTCGACACTATTACGCCTGTCCTTGAACGTATTTCAAGAAATGTGGCACGTCCTGCGCCTCAAATCAGTGTGGTGTTCAAACCAGAAGAGAGTTTGGTTTACCTCTGCTATAGTGCTATTCATAGCAAGTTCACCAATAAACGTGGGTATAGATCCACCTGCAGTGCTACAGGTCGCCATCGTCCATTCGGTGCTTCCGTCTTCGAGTTCCTTGAGGTATTCGATGCTAGCGTATCTGCCTCGGACACATTTGCCCTCTTTCTCTTCTTTCTTGCCATCAGGGTGATCAACAGGTATGGACACTATCATGCTATGCACCGTGGTTATATAGGTATTTTGATGATATTTGCAGAGCATACCCTGTTCTCCCATCCAGCTTCGTTACCTGCAATACACTAAAGACTCTCGAGGACACTGGTGGAGCAAATTTGTAGAACATCGACCAGGCACTTTGAGTTGGGGATATCTCTTTTATCTTCTCTACCTGCGAGACTTCTGGGACGTATCTTACACGCTGTTGTTAGCCGCGTCACTATATTGGAACGTACTACCTACTTCATCTCGTTATATGCCTTGTCCTTTCCCAATTTACCCCAGAACTGGTCGAAACTGCATTGCTCCTTTGTATGTGTGCTAAACCGCGCATGCCATTTGTCTTTGGAGAATGTTTGCACATTTTTGTGGTATGTTTTGCCCGACTTCCATCCTGTGGGGAAGTCCTTGAGAATGTGCTCTGCTGCTCTGAGAATGTGTTCCTCAGGGGGGATTGCTATGACAAAAATGGTGAACATGAATTGTATTCGTGGCAAGCTGGCTTACAATCCAGGGGGATAGGGGAAATGGAAAGCTCAAAGCCAGACATGGTGGTTAAGAGCAAGGAATTTGAACCTATAAATAGAAGGATAGAGATGGAGATGGACGGTGACTGCAATTGACGAAGGCGCTGGTTGTGGGAGAAGAGTGACACGGTGAAGAGATATTATATATATACAGGACTAGTCTAGAGCTCGAGAAAGGGTAATCGGGAGGATGGTGGTGTCTTGTGGAACACTTCATACAGATGCCGACGGACCCTCTTCTGATTCTAACGCTCTCAGGTTGACAAGCCCAAAGTATCGACTCCGACCCTCCTCTGCCTCGTCCCTCGGTAACACCTCCCCCCGGTTGAGGACTACGCCTACGTATTTGCGTTCTCCTCGCATGTACTTTTTCTTGTAGAAGCGAACGTAGCCGGGAACAGTCGCGAATATTGTGTGGTCTTTGCCCATCCCGACCTGGAGAATCGAGTGAGAAAAGAAGGNTCGAGCAATCCAGTACAATACAAACATACGTTTTGGCCGGGGTGGAAAGTTGTTCCACGTTGACGAACAATTATATTTCCAGGAATGACCCATTGGTCTATTGTTCTTCTTTGGTCAGAGATACTGCCGCAAAGACAATAAACGTGGACCCACATTACTTACCTGAGAACTTCTTCACACCTAGCCTCCGTCCAGCAGATCCTCCGTGGTTAGCTACGGTACCACCAGCGCGCTTCGTGGCTGTACGCACGGACCCAAGACCTAGAAGAGACAATAAAGAGTTGTTAGATGTGATAACACCATAGTGATTCTTGATAGAGAAACAATACCAGTGAAAGGCCCCCTAGATACATCAACGAAACGGGCCAGATAGGACATAAGGAAAAGCAGAAAGGAGAACAAGAGCAACGAGGTAATTGTCCCAAAAAAGGAGTCAAAACAAAGGCTTAGGAGCCGGCCTCTCGGCAATTTCCGCCCTTATAACCTCGCTCTTACTCCAGGCCTTTCTTCCACCATCACCACCACCCTCATATCTCAG
>LBLO01001195.1:0-10425 GCA_004354395.1 Chondrostereum purpureum
TGTTGGTCAGGCCCCCATTCCCAAGGTACTTTTCCTGTTAACCTGTCGAGTGGTCTCGCGATGCGACTGAAGCCATCAATGAACCTGCGATAGAAATTCGCGAAGCCGCGGAATGCTCTCACATCCGTTATCAGGCTAGTTCTGGCTTTGAACAAGGAGCTGCAGGAATAGACCTTAACTCGTGCAGTGATCCCAAATGAGATGGCGGTCGCGCGGCAAAGAAAACACTAAGAATGCTCGGGGCTGCAAGTCTTAGGTTTTACACGTATATTATACGTGTGTGGCGGGGTTTATGAAACAATAACAACTATCGTAAGTTGTTCAGTAAGTTGCAGCTAATCAGTAGCTGGCGGGGGTTCGGTAGTTTCGAGTCCCAATTTTAATTGGGACTCGACTGTTCCTTCGAATTTTTTCATTAAACTTTCATTCTCCCATCAGTGGCGTGTGAGTTACCTTCCTCTTTTGGTTTTGCCTCAATATCCATGCTCTTATAGTAGCGTGAGAAATAACTTCCTATTGCATTTGGCTCATTCATATATATCTTCGTTCATAGTTGTAATATATTGATATATTGAGTCCCTTGTTTACGATACATTTACATTTACCTACTCTACACCTATACACCAGAATAATGGGAGGAAGTGGTAGTAGAAGAAGAAAAGTACATCAAGTCACCATCGTCATTATCCTCTGGCAAACAAATATCTATGTATGCAAAATGGTTGTCAATTGTACACTTGACCTCACACCCAGTCCTAGGTATATTCAACTGCAGTTGGAAGTGAATACGGAGACGCCGGAAGGGTATTCTTTCCATGAAGCCCTTGATCCCCACATAACGAATGATGGTATCTTCGTCAAACTGCAGGCTTATGTTGTCGCATCTCTGTATCCCCCATATTCCTTGTACTCCTATGAGTTCATCAATAACAACCTGCACAGTAGTCCAATTTGGAAGCTGGGTTCCATTCAGCAATGGGAAACGGGGAACACCATACATAAGCGGCAGGTTATAGAACTTTTCCTGAGGAAGACCAAGAATGTCGATGTGGGACAATATGGGATGGGAAATCTCRAGCACTTCATCAGCGGCAAGCAGTCCGGCTGGGAATGCGAGACGTAGGAGATTAGGGAATAGGGTAATCATCGCCTGGATATCAAGATGTTTCTTCCAAGCAGATTGGGGATGAAAACRGAGCAGAATATTGGAAACTCCTGCAGACGCTGCTGCGAGCGCGTTAAAYGCAATAAGCATTATGTTCCASACATCTTCCRTATAGTTCCCCACTTCTCCAAAGAAGAAGCCAAATGCTTCTAGAGCTGGACATGACATAACTACCAAGAAATTGGCTGCCRTATTCCACGAGGTGGTCGTAGTTGTTGATTTTCCTGCAGATATGGTAGAAACTCCGACATTCAGGTGAGTTAGGCATGGTAGGAATATGATGTTCAATGGGCTCTTCGTTCCAAAGTTATTGAAGGCAATGTCAAGTTCCTCCAAACGTGGAGCAACATGAACAAGAAGGTTCCTTAAGTCATCAGTATTGATGGTCATGCCGTTATCGGTGATGTATAGTTCTCGTAGGTTGGACGGAAAGACTTCGAGGGGAATATAATGTGCCAAAGTGCCTGTTGTTGTGTTGTATGATTCAATCGAGTATACATTTGAGCACATCTAAGCACCTTTTCAATCTAGGCTTATGACACTCATATTTAGTCTAGACGCACCTTTATGATATATGCTAGTTCCCGCATGAAATGCTCCTCATCTCGGAAGGCTGAGCTTGCATGCTCCTGGCGATAGTATATGACAGCCTCGCTTCCATATCTAGGCAGTGGTAGCGTTACTCTGGAGACTTCGGTTGGAGTACGCTCGCCTGAATAGGATGGCATCTCTGGCTCTGGCCCTTCTCCAAAGTAGATCATGCTTGG
Organism: Chondrostereum purpureum; assembly: GCA_004354395.1. Classification (NCBI taxonomy): domain Eukaryota; kingdom Fungi; phylum Basidiomycota; class Agaricomycetes; order Agaricales; family Cyphellaceae; genus Chondrostereum; species Chondrostereum purpureum. Next base: position 1,933 of record LBLO01001195.1, read on the forward strand.
GATCCTCTTCTTGATAGTCCAGCGTTGCTCAGCACTTCCATATGCATAGGTTGCATGATATGAAGGGGGAAGAACCATCTCTTGGACGTAGGTGGTGATCTTCTTCTTCCGACTCTCGATTCTCCGATCACCTTCTATCACATCTACAAAGCGTCGAACATCCAATGGGCCTTGGAGAACAACAACTTCAAAGATAATAGAGAGCCCTGCCTCATGCCACCTAGGTCCAACCTTCATAAAGTCTGCACAGACACGATGGAGATACTGCGTGCGCTTGCGATTGGCATCGAATGACTGGGTACGGATTCGCCATCCCTTTGGAAGCAACAGCCGAATGACCTGGGCAAGTATATCTGGAGTAAGTCTATCGATAGGGCAGTATGTGGTTTCAATGTCGATGAACATTATGGTGATATCTGTGGTCGTGGTTAGGATGATAAAGGATACAATCTTATCCGNCAAGTGTGATATCAAGCAGAGCCTACGGTTGGTTTGTCTTATTTCTGTCATATATCTTCTTACTCTACGTATGAATGATTCCTTTCTAATCTAGCTTTCGTTTAGATCTATGTCCTGTTCCTTCCATAACCGTATCCTCATCTGTTTGCTCATCAAGATGTTCAGCTCCAAACGCTAGCGATCGTTTGAGTTTCTGTGAACCATTCCTGAACCTAATTCTTGCATGACGAACGACAGTATTCTACAGTATGGTTAGCAATAGAAAATGCTTATCATATCCCAACTTACCTGTGTGAAATGCGAACTCATCAGTGTGATGCCACGTAGAACAGGAAGAATCTGCCAGTGAGTAACAGTTCCACTCTCTCGGCGAGGAATACAAGTGAGTGTCATCTGCACATTGACTATATCACCAACTTGTATTACTCCAGGACTGATCTTGGGATATCTAGCACCCGTTTAGTATAGGTAGGATCACTATAGGTGGTATTGACGTACGTGTAAATTGCTCCTTCAGTTTTCCGCTCAGTATAYGCCACCATATTCTCCCTGGTAAATACGTAGTCATCTCCTCGCATGCCAGAAAGAATCTTCTTGGGATCATAGGTCTCTGGAATAGTGACATGGTCGCTACCATCTGTTTCCCCCCGAGGTGTCAGGTAGCGGTTTCCAATATCCATCGCACGATGTCCGCCACAAAAGATGGGTGAKCCACTATCCACTTCTAGCTTCGTCTCTTTCTCTATGAGCAGAGCAAGCTGCTCAAKAACGGTTAGGCCATTCTCAAAGTTACTACCACCCAGACCGGTTATCGTCAAAGACTGTTTGAAATGTCGATAGCGCATGGGAGTCATTCTGTAATACAATAATTATTTCAGGTTGCGAGCTAGAAAGTAGGGATTACATACATTGGTTGGCTTGTAATTGGAGGTAGACGTTTTGCAGAAACGATGCCTTGTACAGATAGAACAACTTCGGTCTCATCATCTGCTGTATATACCAAACGCCAGCACTGAGGGTGCATGTTAAATACAGCCTTCACTTTCTTTTGCCAATCAGGTTCCTTTGAACAACGTCTGGGTAAGTGAGAGCTTCAGATATAAGGGTACACACTTTGTTAAATATTGACAGCTGCCGTAGATTTGCATCATCTGCACTAGCAGAAAGCTCATCGCTTAGTTGGTCACACGCAGCCGCTACTAAATGTATTAGTATATGCATAGGCATACTTTGTTATTGCACTCACCTGCAGCTTCAACATCGTACTCTTTGTCCATTGTTAGCAAAGTATGGAAGGGAACGTTCTATGCCTTTCCGTCACAGCCATACCTATCCCATGTAAGGTGGAGCTCCGTTTACCCGAATGGTGGYGTTGATATCATATGGCCCAAGYGTAATCCTACCGTTCCTGCCACCACATTTCGAGTCCTACCCCATTCTTATACAGGCCATATAGGTGCTCCTATCCACTATACCTATACTGATATTACACTTGTTCAATAGCTAACCTTCATCGGTATAATTTAGTGACAAGCAACTACTAAATTACTCAACTTGTCCAAAGATATAGTCTTTCCGCTGCCTCTTATCTTTTATCACAGCACACAAATGTCGTACCACCTTGTATTTTCCATTAGTTTCCGTAGATGTCCGATATCGGAAGTCACCTATGTATAAAAGTGCAAGGGAAACGGCAACATATACTTGCCATCCTTCCTCCCTTCATTTTGGGAATATTCGTGAGCTACAGATACCGCCCATTATGCCCAGCATTACAGAGAGAACAAGATCTGCAGCCAAGTAAGTCTACTATGACTTCCTGTCCACTATTTCTGTTCACTCACCTTCTGGCTAGACGTTCAAAGCCATCGGTGAAGTACACTGATCCACCGATAGAAATGTATGTACCTTCTTACCTATATATCCTGAATCTTTCTTCATCCTTTATATATATAGTTCAGATGAGGAAGATGAGCCTTCACCCAAGCGCTCCAGGAACACCAGAAGGAACGATTATATTCAAGAATCTGCCGAAGAGGGTTCAGAGTAAGTTGTTTTCCCACATAGCCTATTATTACTCTTACCTTGTTTCCAAGGAGCGAGCATTCAGCCTCTGAAGAAGGCGAAGAACATCCACCCAATTCATCTCCAGTTAAGGACGACGAAGTTTCAGATGAGCTTGGAGTTCGGTTAGTTTATTCACTCTATAACACCCACTCTTTATCTTACAAATTATTGGCTAGTCGTGCAACTGGTGGACTTCTTGCTAAGCTGGATGCACTTGCAGCTCTGACACCTGAGACTCCAAAGCGTTCAAACAAACCAAAGACTTCAGGGTCRTCCTTTGGGAAGGAATATGAGYGTCGCGTCCGAGATAATCCTATAGTGAAACCAAAGTCCTCGTAAGTTGCCTACYATTTTGAAATCATTCTATCTGGTCTGATGTTACAAGGCAACGAACTCTTGAACTCAGTAAGCCTCGCAGGGATATAAGAATCGACCATCCAGATGCCCCGTACAATCCTGACAAGTCAAAGAAGAAGTAAGTCTATATATTCATACTGTTAAAAAAATGATACTTAGTTAGATATAGGAAGGAAACTCTTCCTTCTTTCAACCGTACACCTGCACGTTCCTCAAAGTCAGGCCATAGGTCTCAGAAACCACGATCTCCTTCTCCTTCTGATTATGAGAGGGATCACGTCCGTTCTGCAAAGAAGAGTAGTCGGAAGAAGTAAGTTATTGTCTTGCCTGATATTAATCAACCATCCTTACATTTCTGCTTTAGACCAGAAGTAGAGCGAGAGCATATTACTAGTTCCCATAAGAAGACTAAGGAAGGGCACCAGAAACACAAGTACGGTCAACTATTCTTATTTTGCCAGTTGTTTTATTGATCACAATATTAGGAAACATACCTNCCCAAGATATTCGCCACGCAGATCCAGAAGCCGAAGCCCACGTCAGTATGGATATGGAAGTCAGAGTCCACGGCCACGTCGATCAAGAAGTCGTAGCCCTCACTATTCAAGAGGGTATCATTCCAGAAGTCGCTCCCCAAAGTATCGCCATTCCCAGCGCAAAACTCTAGACCGCTCTCGTTCTAGAAGTCAGGCCAGTCGTCGCTCACGTAGTCACACCCCAGGTGGCTCCCAGAGTCAAACACCTGTTCGTTCTCAAACCATTAGCAATAAGGGTTATCGGTTTGTAGNTTTTTTTTCTGTTTCACTTACAGTCACTTATTCTGTTGTTATTAACAGCCACGAACGTTCACATTCTGCCGACTCTAATAGACGGTATAAAGACCAGAAGTTAGTGATATTTTTATCATTATTGAACGACATATCACTGACATTGTATAGGTATTCGCATCCCTCTTCAGATGAGGAAGCTGCCCCTTCCCATCAKCAGGSCAAAGGAAAGGGTCGTGCTAGGTCGACGTCTCCTGTATACTCGTTGGCTTCTTACCATACTACATCAACTGATCGGGAGATACAGCGGACGGGGTCTAAGATATCRTGAGTCTTTTTTTAATTGYGTAATTTACTATTKACTTACCTTTGTAATAGGCGTGATCGTCCAGTAGAGGATAMWRACAGTCTCTACCTTGGAGCCTGGTCAYATTATCATCCCAGACATCCACTATGACCAGTCCTATCCTAATGCCACCTATGCTCGTACCTATAGGCCCCTCGCTCCTGTGACAGTGTTGTCGCAGAAACCAATCTCCATCGTTGCCCGAAACTTTATAACATGGATCCTACACGAATATGGCAGCGATATTCTGATGTGAGTTCTTAATATTAGATTGGACTTATCTCATTTCATATATTTAATAGGCGCTATATTTCTGCCCTGGAGATGAGGGGATCCCGTCGGTATCGCAACCCTCTCGTAGATCCCACCTCTTCTGTGAAGTGTAGCAGCGTAATCAAGGACAAGGGGAGTCTGTATATCAACACTCCTGGTGTTCATGATTCAAATGGTAAGGACCTGGAAGTTATATTGCTTATTCCAGGTCTGGTCGTTGGATCTATGGCTGGTGACAGTGCGGCAAATACCTATGAATGGTTCAAGCAGCGTCGGGGTATTGCCGCTATCCGGGTTCCAGGTAATATTGGTGACATTGTTGCAGGCTGGGTGACTCATACATGTGGGGTTGCGGATTGGGATCTGGAAGTTCTGCAGGATGAGACGCTAGTCGTCTCTGTCTCTCTTCCCTTGCAAGAGCAAGTCGCACAATTCGAAACAGGTAAAGGTTATCCTGGTGATAGTCCTGGGGGTAGTGGTAAGAAGACGTCTGAAGGCGGCAGACATGTTTTAGGCTTGAAGGGAGCACGCGCCTGTGGAGATTGTAAGTTGTTTCTATAGCTGTCAAATTATGTCGCTTACCTGTTCACAGTTCCTGTCTTTGACGGTCGACCATCCCTAGACTTCCCTCAGGGTTTCTTGTCAACCCCCGAGCATTACAAAAACCTTGAACAATTCCCTGTACATGATGGTGCCCTTGTAGATTGTATTGTTATCATGGGGTTCACTCCAGGAATCTGGCGTCTCAATACTTCTGCCCAAACTGCTACCATGAACTATAACTACCAGTTTATGATCGTTCTCGGGAAACGTTAGATACGAGAACATATACCTCCCATATTCCTTTTGCTACAAAACTCATGCCTATGCCTTGTATGTTGTATTATATGTACTATGTGATATGCAGTATGTTTCATGCCTTTGTGTCTAGGTGTGGTCCTTTGTTTGATAGGTGANTCTAAGTAAGGTCCAGAGCTATTATTATACTACAAACAATATGTAATCTAAGACCCAAACGAAGGACCCCATCCTGCCTTCTTTATTCTGGGCTTTTTACAGAGTCCATGCTCAACCGTGAATGCACTAAAGTTCATATCCTCTTTTCGTTCATCTGTCAAGCGATCATTCAGATAGCGGTAAACCTGTACAAAAGATTGCACCGTCTCTTCCCGAGTGGCTACACTGTAGCCTAGGTCTGATAGTGCTCGCTTGCCACCTTTCCCAAGGAGAAATACAAGCATCCCGACCTCAGTTGGTGAAGGCTGGCTGAGTTTGCCAGCCGTAGCATAATCAACAGCAAGCTGATATGCGCACAGAGTGCCATAGTGGGGAAAGGCCTTCTTGTCTGTTTCCTTTTCGGTGTCGTGGTCGAAAATATTGATCTTTGCTTTGAGCAATATTTCAAAGAACTTCATAAAAGAAAAGGTTCCCGTCTTATCTTTAATAAAGGTGTCCATGTGTCCATCTTCTACCACTCCCCAGTACCAGGGAATAACATCTACATTCCGGTCAGTCCAGGTTTGTCCGAAGGCATGAGGATTCGAGAAATAGGATGGTGGTTTCCCTGCCTCTGACAACTTGGTATAATGCGCTAGCCAATGTTTCAGGCTTCGGAACACTGTAGGCTCGCCGTCATGTAGATACTGTGTGTTGTGGAATACACCACGATACGCGAGAGCAGCCACAAATCCATGGCGAGTATGAATATGTTCTGGATCAAATGGCCCTCCTGGTTCCAAAACACGGCGACGTGAAAGAGCATGGTCGCGGAATGGAAGTGTGGTATCTGTGATGAGCGAAACAGCCTTGATAAACTTCTGATATGGGGTAGATGGTTTGTTGTATGAAAGCTCAGGATTGTCGAGGAAGGGAAAGAGAGACTGCCACTGGTTTAACAATGTATACGCTCGGGAGTCCGTGTCGACTGCATGGGGTAAGGGGAAGTTGTGGAGAGATGCGTTAACTGCAACACCAAGCTTGGTCGGTGAATACCACTCTATAGAGAATCGGTCAGAAGAAAAAATCAGGAAGTCCGATGATTCCTGTATCTCTTCATCGAATTCAGCATCTGAATCAACGATAAACTCCTCTGTTTCATCATGGCTCTCCCCAAATACAACCTGGACTATCCGGGCTGCTTCCTCTGGTGTAGCTCCTCTCCGAACAGCTTCATGCATTGCTAGTTCCGCCATATCGCCAGCAATATYTTCGAAGTCTGCGTACATTCTTCTCCGAATTAGGAGAGCAGTCTCCTACGCAACGGAAGAAACGTCAGGATGCCATTCGCGCTGTGCTGTTGGACGGACGGTTGAATGGGACTGACCGAGAGCTCATTGGAAGAACCGAAATGCTGCGAAGGATGATCGCTAACTACTTTAGGTTGGACGAGAACGCGTTCATACCTGTCCCGACCAAATCGAAACCCATGAAGGAAGACGACCTACGCGCTTTGGACGTCGCTTTCTTGCAATTTGTGTTCCTAAACGTTTAGCAGAAATTAGATCTCTAAGCAATACAAAAAGTTACGCCAATTGAGAAACGAGCCGCTCAGAAATGTAGTAGACTTACCTCCGAATCACTGAGAAAGCAAGGTTTCTGGTCCAATCTACTCTTTGTAAACACTACGCGCCCTAGAAGCGGTGATGCTAACTGGTTCAGCGGGTGAAGATCACCGATCACCGGTTTTTCTGGTGACAATCCAGTGAAGGTCTAACCAGTGAGAGACCAGTGAACTTCACCTTTTTGCATCGGTTAATTTCATGAAAAAACAATCACCTGGGAATCCAGTTATCTTCACTGAGCATCGTTTACGAGGGCTTACGTGACCCAAGTCTTGGTTGTCATGATGTGACGCGTCACGGTTGGACTTATCGTTTTCTTTCCTTCCTCCCATCATCTGGAGCACTCTCAAGTTCTTATCCTTCCATTGCTGCCTCATTGACACCTCCCGAGCACAAACGGAACAACTACCATATCTACTTGATGTATACATTCTTCCTCCATAGTCGACGTCGGTCTATCCCCCTGCGCCCTGGTTACGGACTCTGTCTCGTTTTCGAGGGACTATACATCTATCGAGAGAATCTCAACCCATTGGAGTGTGCTCGTCCAAACATGGAGCCAAGGTTTCTATCGCAGGAAAGGAACCCTAATAGGCACTGAAGGAATTGCCAGGCAGCACGATCCGATACGCATATAAAATTCGATTGAACAAGCAGAGCGATGGACTATGACATGAGCATACAGACCACAGGGCGAACGGACTACGATATGGACTTAACGATGGGGCTTGGATCCCGAGAACGGACGAATCACCTAAACCAAAAAGAGGCTGCCCGCATGTTTTAGATATTCCCGAACGTCTTGGGCATCTCGCAAACTGTCCCATGGTACTTTGAAGCAATTCGCGCACGGATTCGTCTCATTCTACTTCATGTCATCAAGGAACTTGATGGACTCGCAGCAAGTGGTGGCCCTCTCGGGGAGGCTGTGAAGCACGCCATCAACTACGCTGCAGGGACCAGCAAAGCGCATGGTATCAGTCTCAAGATCCAGACAAGTCGCGGAAACTACTACGCTGGCTTGAGTTTCCGTCGCGAAGAGGTTGCCTTTTCCGGAACAAGCACTGTCAATGAACGGAACATACCCCAGCCTGACCTGTATGTATCCCTGTACTTATCCCTGAAATTGAATAGTTTCTGTATTATGAATATAATTATGTATTATAATAGTAGAGTGGCTATAATAAGTAAGCATAATTCCCCCAATAAACCAGTGAAATCCACCGCGATGACCCAGAATATGGGTGATGGTCACTGATTCCAACCCAGTGAAAACGGACATAAAACGGGTGATTGGCACCCGATAGAATTTCTGAGGGTTCACTGGTGTTTCGGGTGCGCTTCACTGGACAATCACCCGCTAAGGAGGTTATTGCCCCTAATTTTCCGGGNTGAAAAAAGGGGTGACCTTCACCAGTTTGAGGGCGCGTAGTGTAAAAGCAGCAAAGTAGAATACGACATCCCTGGACAGGTTTCAGCCAAACATAAACCACACCCTGCAATAGCTCAGAGAGAATGAGCGTTCCCAGTCCCTAGAACAGTCCCTGAGTCTGAGCAGGTTTCAAAGGTAAATAGATGAGAATTTTGCGAGAATCGTTACATACCAGATCATGAGGACCCATTCCAAGAAACATAAGGAAACGGGGTTCTTCTTGTGTATGTG
>LBLO01001196.1:0-10412 GCA_004354395.1 Chondrostereum purpureum
CACACAACTTTCCTTCATTTTGACTGGACAGTATTCAAGATAATAAGCTAAAGTACCTATTCTATGAGCTCCGAGGGCAACAATTGACTGAATATCATGTTTCCGAACCCATTTTCAAAAAGTTTTTAAACTCCNACCCAATGATAGTAAGAATACAGTTCTTCAAAATCTTGCATCAGAAGCACTCGCACTGATGCGGCGGCCTAGCTTTCCCTGAGCTTTTGTTCGAACTCAACAGTATCGCATAGATGGCGCTTTTGAATGTGGCTTGTCTCGAACCACGGGAGGCCGTCTTATGGTGCGATCTCAAAGGGCTCTTGGCTCGAGTTGCTCATAGATTATAGTTTGATAAGCCTTCTGCTAGTGCAATATTGTAAATCACAAAGTTTGGTGAAAATACATYGGTCTGCCAGTRTTAATGCACATTTCATGATCCATAACACTCCTTGAAGTCTCCAACAAGTCATTAACACGGCAACCTGAACACTTTTATTGAAGGACACTGGACCAGCAGGAAGTACACTTGTGCATGTCTATACAAATTCTAGGTGGAGAAAAATCCAAAAGGCGATGGGAAAAGGAGATAGAAGAGAGGACAAAAATAAAGGACATTCGGATTTCTTGGAGAGAGGCACCCGAATTGTCATTGTTTTTTTATTTTCTAAAAAGGTGAGAAAGGATAACAAGGATATACATCATTGAATCGTCAACTTGAATGACGCTCAGGATGCTGCAGAGAACAACGGAATAGAGCTTTTGCCGATGATAGTTGGCAAAAAGCTGGTCACCGTCTGCTGGATGTGGAGCACCTTCTCTGCATCTAGATTACTGAGTGTGACGTGCATCAGACACAACCAAGCCTATGCACAATTGAAACAAGTGGTTAGACAGTCGGTTTACATAGCGATGTTGACGAAGAATTACTTACGCAGTAATGCTCATAGGACCGTAGATCCTCCTTNGACAGAATGCAGCAGCAAGAACCTAAAACCAACCCANTACAGAGTGGACTATCAGGGCGTAGAGGAGGTACACGTTCACTAAGGAAAGGTAGTAGATGATGCATGACCATCCAATGAGGAAGACAGGCATTGTGATGCGAGAGATGCGAGGATAGAGAACCGGGAAAGTCATCCGTCCAGTCTTCGAGTCTCCTTCAACATCGTAGAAGTCTTGGGCTTGAACGGTCATGTAAGTGATGGCCGTGCTACAGAAAACGGCCGCAACTTGAGGGGCACTGAGCGACTCTCCGCCGTCTAAGAAGGGGACGTCAGGTATGGGACAAAATGCCATGTGAGGGATCACGTACTGGCTACCAACGTAGCGCCAGCCTCGAAGCAACCGTACAAATTGGCAGTGTTGCCGCTCTTCCAAAACCAGTGTTCACTAAGTTCGACCTCCATGTGTAGGAATGTGAATACAGTGATAGCAATGGCCGCTGGCAGGGCACCGATGAAGTAAGACACTGTAAGATTGAGCAGCGGCCAAATCCATCTCAGTCTGCGTGCGTTCTCTAGTGTGATGCGCTTTGCAGGGACAGGGCGATAAGGCTTGTTGAGAGCATCTTCGACGGGGGATTTACCTGAGAAAATAGATACCGGTAATACATCAGATATTGCGGGTGAAGGAATGAACCAGTGAATGTACCGTATGTCTGATTGGCAAGGTCAAACTCCAGCAGCTCCGAATAAATCCAAGCAACGACGAGNAAAAATCGAGGAATAGAATGCCAAGGTGCGAGGGATATGGAGAAAATAGTAATCGGGAAGACAATGGTCTTGACGTCAGACACAGTGAAGAGATGAGCGGTCTTAATGGCGTAGCATACAGCGTCAACCGCGGTGGTGATGGGTGAAATGGTAGGAGAGGACATGTCGTAGCAATTCAGTTGAGTTGAGAGAGGACTGCAGAACAGTTGCAAAACCCCAGTCACATTGCGTTCCCTTTATATGTTGCGTCTCCTCGGGGCTCCCTGGGGCCAGTAGATGAAGAATTCTGGATACCTTAGGAAGATGGTACCCAAAATCGACACAGTAAGCCATATCCCAGATCGCGACATAGCACACGTAAAGCCGTTCCATGAATGTGTTCGCCCGATTTAGCTCGAGAACATCTTATCACAGGTGAGGGTGCTCCAGATCTCCTAGATGACCGGAAGAAAGCGYAGCGTTACRCATAAGTCTGCAAAAATCAGAATAAGAGAAGCYGGTGCAAGTTACTCTGGGTGAATACGAACGAAGAACTCGCATCGATAGCCGGACATTGTTATACTAATAATGAACGCGAAGACTTCGCAGGACTTCAAGGGACCTTAAACATCGCGATCAGCCCTGCTTTGAGCTTCGATACTGGAGTCAGCCTCGTTACCATTGACATCAGTATGAGTTACAAGAGAAGTATTCGGATTTTCTCACCCAAAAATAATTGTTGACGAGCGGTCGTTTTATAGGAGGTCTGCACAAGGATAAGATACAAGATGGATAGACTCAGACTCAGATATTAGGGCTCGAAGCAGTTGAGTGTCAATAGTGATTGTGCAAAAATGAACGCCACGAGCATTCATAATTTATCAAGATAATACTCACAGGATGCGCACACCGGGGAGGAGGCCTGGGGTCACCATGTGTGTCAATATGTGTCCCTGAGCATCGGCGGTGTAAATATAGATTGTCTTAATTCTAACCAGGGCATTGGGATGCATAATTGAGGAGTTTCCAATTAAACCACTTCTCCATACCCGAGGGATCAGAACGCATGCAACTCGGAAAGTAAGCTACCTTGCCCCTTTCGTTCGTGCTCGTCATACAAGGCTCAACCTTTCTTAGACATCAGTCTTGGTTTTACCTTTCATCAATCCAAGCAGAGGTAAAGACCGCTACGAAGATCTTCGAGAAGTCAAGCGACCGGAGGGAGAAACAGATGACAAGAGAGAGATACCGCCACCACCACAATACGAAAAAATGCGCCGAACCCATGGGGCAGCCTGGCCGACGACTCCAGGACCCAGGATACCAAGGTAGGATTCGGAGAAAGATATTGTACTGGTGTTGTGATGAGCGACTTTGAATACACTCCTTTTTGAAACGAACCTTCCGAAGAAACACCTTGAGTGACACGACCCGGAAAGTAATAGAAGTAATCTTCGGATTTCAAGAAACCGTCACCAAAAATGAATGTGAATTATGTTTTATTATCTCAGCCAAAGGACTCAGACTTCCGATGTGTATACCGAAGGGAATGGCATTTGTATCTTTGCGCACTGGTTGTCGGGTTGTCGGTTCCGCACTAGATTAAGGAAAGAGGTTAAAATATAGTGGTTGTTTCTGCTCACTGTTTAGCAAACGAAACGGGTCACTGAGATATGAAATATTTCTCACGAATCCGTGGGAATTGATATGTGCCCACGTTTCCACGTGAGCGCCGGGTAATCCTTCATTATCATCTTGCGGACGGACGGGTCCCGTATAATCTCCACAAGTGACAACCCCGATCGACTCAGGTTCACTCGACGAATCAAACAGAAATCAAACTTGTTTGGGCCAGAACACTCCAGGGGGAATGGACATGATTCAGAGGGAAGGAAGGATGGAGACTACCCCTGCTGTACATGAAGCAACTCATGACGTGTCCCGGTGAGTCTCGCCAAATCCCAAACCACAATTAATTCTCCACCGAGCTTCTGCATGATTATTAGGGGAGCAAGTGAATATCTAGGTCAGCAAATTTCGGAGACCTGGGGTCCTCAGGAGTCAGGGTTCCATCCAAAAGAATGCCGTTCACAATTTTGGGGGCTAGATTAATTATCTTCTCATCCATACTGATGAAAGGGTCTCTGGCCAAGGGGAAATCAACGGGGACGGACAGCCGGTACACGCTTCACGAACATCACAACAATGTGCAAGTGGCAAAGCTCTGGAACTTTGCAGCGTCTTTCGGATAGSCATCGAGATCACAAAGGACGTCGTTCTCTGGAGTCCTACAGCAGATATTTTTCCGCTTTGGTACTATGGAAGCAAATTTCTGCGACCAAGTTCGAGTCGCGAATTTTCCATCCCCCRATATCCACCTTTTCTCTCTGTCCTCCCTCTCCGAGACAAGAAGAAGAAGGAAAACAAACGCTGAAAAGAAGCAGAACGTATAGCAGCGGTCCTCCGGGTGGTGACGGAAATTCGGATATTCAACAGCCAGACGAGACCACCTTTCAAGATGGAAATATGAAAGAAAAAGAAAAAATGCTTGGCAAGGACAGCAGCCCCCGGCGGGTTATCTCGCATTTCCGATGAAATATTACCATCAAACTCCTGCATTGGAAGCAAAGTTCAAACGATGAGGAGCGTGGCGTCGGTGGCTGTACATGCTAGATTTCGAACCCGATTTGGGTATACATTCCCAATACATCCGTTGTCAGTTGCTATATTNAAAAAAATGGAGAAACGAAATGACCGAAGTTTATTTGCTCAGGAGATACATACTACACTCGATGAGACCATTCCGATTATCCCGTATCATTGGAAATACGCCAATGCCTTTTTATCTATCACAGAGGTAGGCACCACCTTCCTGTTTCCCCAATCTAGACTGCGAGGCCCCTTCAATCCCAATCAGAAGGGGATTGAAGCTAGGACTAGTAGAGTGAGCGTTCGAGACCAACGATGATAGGTTTTATTTCAAACGGGATCCGCTCGACCCTGCCTGCCGCTGATACAGAAGATCATCTCTACCACTCACCGAGATGGTATGGTGCCTTCTTTCCGAGAAGTCCAAGTTCTCGCTCTGTTTTACTTGCCCACTCCCTCTCCAAAGTATAGCCCCTTCAGCCACCAACCACATTTTTAATAAGAGAGAGAAATGGAGGGTCTTCTTAGTACTTACTCTCGAGGGTACCCGTTATACCTCTCCCCCGCACGCAAACGGCGGGAGCCAATCCAATAATAACACCTATGCTTCCCATCAAGTTAGGGGTCGCATCTCGATTTTTCCTTTAATGTAAAGAAAGCACGCCACAGCCCAGTTTCGACTATGTAACTTTATACATATCGGCATGGGAAACAACCCCGACATACGTGTTTTTGTTGTTGATTTAGGAAGGAGACTGCTCAGAGCCGTCGCATCTCATTCTTAGTTATTATCGCTTTCGGGTTCGGTCCAAAAATATCATTTTTCACGGTTTAAGTTTGCGCCAAGGTCTTCTTTTTATAGCTACGAGTTTGCGAAGTTAGAAAGAGACGCACTTGTTTGGGAGTGGGGAGCGCTTGGATTTCAAGTAGATTAGTACACAAGCACAGTTATGTGTGAAAGATGCCAGAGACTTAAGTCACGGAGGGAAGTGAATATCAAATATCTTACGCCGTTATAGATATGTACTCCCCCGGGATGAGGTGCACCAAAGACGGTGAGGACAGGGCGAGAGGAGCAGGACGGGATAGTAACACGGGACAGTGGAACAGAATATTGGCGGTAGAGTCACTGTCCTTCGTCATCCACTACATGTATGTATATATTCTCCTCTGAGCAGAGGTCTATCCAAGGTGAATGCAGCAGCGAACGCTTTGTAAGGATACGGGAAGTGCATCTATAATCGGGAGGAAGATTTTTTTAAAACCCATCGTATGCGATGGATAGCTTCTCCGAGCGAGTAGAGGTTCAGATTGTTGGTAAAAATGGACTTGCTGCAGATAGATCTATGATATATGGAGCAGGCTACATCTAAGAGGCACAACAGATGGTATATATATAGTCTGTCCAGGAAGAGATCTACAAAACCAAGGCAGCGACGAGACCRAGACCCAATCCGAGAACGGGGACTCTCAAGCCAGTGGCAGCATCGGCAGCCGCAGCGCTGGAAGCGGCACTGGCTGCGGCACTGGTAGCTGAGGAGAGGACGGAGCCGGCGGCTGAGGTGAGGGATGCAGCGCCGGAGATGGCTGAGGACGCGTCTGCGGAGAGGCTGGAGAGGAAGGAGGAGAGGGACTCGGATGCGCCTGACGCGGCGGAGGAGAGCGCGGTTTCTGCGGAAGATGCGGCGCTGCCTGCTTCGCTGGTGAGGGAGGAGGCTGCCGCGGCAAGGGAGCTCGTCGCGCTTCTAGGGAACGATGAGTATAGAAAATAGAAAACAGTCATAGAACTTACTCTGCACTAGTCACGCTCTCAAACACAGAGCTCAGGTTGGAAAGGGCAGTCGTGTTGTGGGCAACGGCACCTGAAGCGACGAAGAGGGCGAGGGAAAGGCGTAAAGAGTACATCATCGTGGCTGTCGTTAGGTTGGTGGAAGAAGGGGTTATATACTCGAAATATTGGCGTCACTTCGAGAGAAAGGTATAGAAATGACGATCTCCATGACGCGCCCTCCGCGAAAGTGAGGAGACTCGTGCAGCGTGGTGATCGTGCATGCACAAWGGGCCTGCTTATCCAGGGCGRACTTTTCTAGAATAGAGGATACCCCACGGCCGAGACCATAAGCTGGTCATTTTCACGATGTACTGTGGGTGGAATTGTGGGTGAAGACAGGGAGCATGACGCGGACTCAAAAGTTCACAACCGAAAATCCCCCGATCGTGCCTTACGAGATATAATGAGTCACTCTTCCCCACGGGTCCCACACTGCCACAAGTGACTTCATCTTCCCCTCCCAGTGACGTAGCGACGACATGCGATATAAGCCCTCCCTTCGTCGTCCACTCCTCCACTGCCATGCCGCTGTTCAAATCCAACCCCCACGACGCTGAGACGGCTCCAGTAAGGAAGGGCAGCATGTTCTCAAAGAGGAATCGGAGTGTTTCTCCTGGATCTTCCTCCCGTACATCGTCCGCTGCCGGCGCTCATAACACCACCACCCATCGGGGGMTCTTTGGTGGAGGCCCTCGGAAATCCACCTCTGCATCTAGCTTAGATCGGGGAGGGAGCGTGCGCAGCGGAGGGTCTGGTCTATTCGGCTTTGGTGCGCGGAAGGAGGATCCCAGTATCCTGTCCGCAAAGCAGAAAGTGCAAGAAGCAGAGAACGCAGAGAGACAGGCCGATCGCGNCTTGGCAGACGCAAGGACGATGGTGAAGGACGCCAGGGAGCAGGTCAAGAATGTAGAACGAGAGGCTAAGGAAGAGTACGTTCGCTTCCATCTTTCATTGTGCCTGCCTAACTCGCACTCCTCCAGTGCTCTACGCGCGAAGGCCAAACAAGCTGACGCAAAGATCGTCGGAAAGTCCGCGAAAGCACTCGGACGACACGGCTGATCCTCTCACTGCGTTTTATTGATATATGTGTTTTTCGTACACGTATACATCGTCCTGGACGATGCATTGAGTACGGGTACTGGACGATTGTTCTCAGTTAAACCCGTACATACATACCTACATATGTTGGCTTCGTACATATGACATACACGCCTGTACATTATTTCAAGACTAGTATTCGGATATCCACGCACCAGAAAGAATTACATAGATTATATTCCCATTGTTAATTTAGTGTCCACCTAAATTGCTGGCAAGGTTCCCAAGGGGGGAGGAGCACGCAAAGATATAGAATTAGGTGGTATCTACTCTATGTATTTAAATAAGGGCTCTGCTGTACAATACAAACTTGAACTGAATCTAATGAAAATGGTGCTTGAGGCCTGGGAGGATTGCATAGTCATTTGTTAGCTTAAGATCATAACGTAGAATTAGCTTCATCCGATCGCGTTTTTTGTCTGTCCATATCATCGATATCCCGAGTCTGCACCCTTCTTTGAAGTTCTTTCCTTCAAGTTGTCCATTGCGGTTCGAGCAGCATTTCTGAGGTGGTGGTCATCAAAAGGAAGAGAGGCGATATGATGTCATGTCGATCGACGAGGTGCTCCTTATCCCTTATACCTTGTAAAAAGAACTACGACAAAGTGTGAAATCCTTCTGGTTGAATAAAAAAAGAACAGTGACCCCCATCTCGGTGCCGTCGGCCACCGCTATGGATATTGTACAGGTTCCAGAGTCCAGTACTGTAGATGCAAGACTTTGACTTTGTGCTATGTACCAGGTGCTACTACTCCCAACGGCCTGAGTCTTAGTCCAACAATTTAAAGTCAAAGAATGCCGGCGGCACCTTTAACCTTGCTACTTGCTAGTATTTAATAGAATCTTTAGTTATTAGAGGTTGCGGGAAGGATGGGAGTTTACCAGTCTAATACCAGGCTCACGCTCAGTTAGTGAGCTCAGAGGTTACTCGGTTGCTTGGTTGTGAAGAGATCGCTAATGAGACATTATCTGTGAATTAGCATTGAAATTGGATTCAACAGTATATATTAAGAGAGGAAGAGGGCTGTGAGCGTGTAACGAAGGGACATTTAGTAGGAGATGGTACGTGGTATGACACTGTGCATTGTTATTTGTATGTATGTAGCTCCTTCCTTTTATGGGTCGATATGGGTTGGTTAGCCCCCGGGACCATTGCTTTTACTAATAACACACCAGTGGGGGACCTAGCTAGGAATAGCAAGGTGGCGACCATCGTTTTTCCACATACATATGTCAACCGTCCACATACATAAGGTTCCCGAGGACGATTGGGAGGTGCGTACAGTTCTCCAAAAAACGCAGTGTCTGTTCCTTTTCCCCAGTAATTGATACCCATTATTAACTACCTTCTCCGTTTGATGTCCTGCGCACTGTAACACATACCCATCTGTCTTCTATCCAGATCTTGTACCTTTCAACGAAGAGAGCGAGCGAACGAACGAGGACAAACACAAGTTCTCTGAACGGTCTCCCACTCACAGTTGTATGCGGAGCCCAGAATGAGGTCGAAGCTGCTCGAAGATTATGCTCTTCGTTCCGTCCTTTTGTATATGCTCGTCATCGTTCGCTTGAGTTTTTCTTCAACTCCGGCCTCTCAGCTGCCCGCTGTATGGAGTAAAACTCGGAAGAAACATTCCCTCCGTGAGTGTACCCAACTGGTAATCACTTCTACTGCTATCAATCCAGACTTCTTTTGGAGTACAATCTCGAAAAATTTCCAGGAATTCTTTGAGTACCAAGTGCCGGATCGCGAACCGTTGGTATACTCCTGAGAGGATATTCACCATACTATAACCAACTAAGCAGTTACAACCCCCATTATGGAGGGATTCGCTGGTCCCACCCCTCGAGACCCCCGCATTGCGTGCGTCTGTACGAACTTTTCTTTATTCCATTCCCAGAGTAACTACTAACGTATCTCATTCCTTGTGTTCAGCATATAAAAGGGATGCCGTCTACTATGTGGATATTCTCATTCAACCATCCCAAGAAGAACATGAAGTTCTCATATCTAGCCATCATCCTCTGCTTTGCTACTCAGTCTGTGCATGCTGCACCGACGACTGGTGATGACAGTATTGTCTTGGGACAGTATATCATTGAGCTCGATGACCTAGCTCAGATCCCAACCAAGCGGTCCACTGACTCTGTATGTCGAGAGAGTACACCGACCATGGCCCGCATTGACCTTTGTACTAGGTCCGTGACCATGTGCTCTCATCCTTGAAGGCGCGCGATATTGTTATCCAAGTTAACAAAGAATTCAACTCGGAACTATTCGTCGGGGCATCAGTCACAGTATCGGTACGTTCCTTCATTCATCTCCGAAAGGTGTATGTTCAACTGGCTACCTGTAGAATCCAAATGTACGTCGGTCGATCTCTGCCTACCTCTGAGCGCCGGGTGCTAACGGTTCGAGTGGACACAGGATCTCGCTGAATTGGAGAGGAGCGAAGGTGTCAGGGCAGTCTATCCCGTCCGAGTTTCCCCGCCTGCTCAGTGAGTACATCTTGACTTTGGAATGGAAAGAATGCTGACCGGGGCATCAGAGCAGTAGATGAACAGCCGTTCAGTGAGCTCGGCAGTGTCGCTAACAGAAGCCCCCATAAGATGACGGTAGACACCACCCTTCTTCCATCCGCCCGACACTGACCGGAGCTCTCACAGGGAGTGGACAAACTGCATGCCCTGGGTATCACAGGTGAAGGGGTGAAAGTCGCGATGTGTGTTTACTTTTGAATACAACTGCGCCCGAAATGACCTACTCCTTAGCCTCGACACCGGCGTCGACTATCTGCACCCCGCTCTGGGCGGTGGGTTTGGGAAGGGGTTCAAGTTTATTGGCGGCCACGATTTTGTAGGAGACAACGCGAGTGTGATTGCACCAGATGAAGACCCGTTCGCGCAGTGCAGTTCCCACGCAACTCATATTGCTGTAAGCTCCCTCCCCAAGTCCAAGTCCATTGTCTGCTAAACGCGGACTGTACCAGGGCATCATTGGCGCCAACCCGGGGAATGCGGTCAACATCACAGGTGTTGCTTACGGGGCCTCGCTGTCGATGTATCGAGTGTTCGCTTGCGATGGCCTGGCCCGCGATGATGGTGAGTGCGATGCAGGTTCTGAAGTCTTCCCACTCCCCTCACAG
>LBLO01001197.1:0-10404 GCA_004354395.1 Chondrostereum purpureum
CAAAGTTGACTCCAGGTTTACCTGGGCCATCAACCCTTTTCCTGATGTATCATTGAACCTTCCAATGAGGTGCTTGAACTCTGTGGTAGCCACACTATCCGAATGGTAGACAAAACAGGAAAGCTGGTATGTTTTCACTCATAGAAGGAAGTTGCAATAATTTCTCACATATTGGCAGATCAACTGGGTCAAGTACAATGCATTTGGTAAGGAGGAGCTCCAGAGACTGACCGAGAACTGGGAGCATGTCATTGCCCATTCAGAGGTTCGGGAACTGCGCCGTGGGAAGGCATTCAAGTACTGGAATACAGGAAAGATGATTCCCATGGGGGCACGGCTTGCTTCGGGAGGAGCCAAAGCTGATGACTACGTTTTCTATCGTGGAATTGAGACGAAGACAGTAGATGGAATTCACACACTTTTCCGCCATGCCTATGTAATGTTTTTCTTCCATGTCCATCCACACTTTCTGAGGGTCTCTTCTCCAGGACACCATGGTTATGCTTGAAACTGCCCGCGCGATTGATCCAGAGCTTGTCCGAGGCCTCAAGGAAGCTGTTGAAGAGGCGGACCACATCGGAGCCACAGGATGCAACACTTTTTATTGTTGTAATTACAGCACCCCTATACATTCTGATAAGGATGGGCCGGAAAAGGATCTCTGTTGCACTCTTGCATATCACGGCAACCCTGCCTGGTATGAATTTGCATTTTGCCTCCCCGAGTGGGGTGTTTTCATCCGCACACAAGCCAATATATTATGGTAGAGTCCCTATCTTGTATTTTGCACTTTAGATCCTTATATTATATCTAGGTCATTCAATAGTGATCATCTTCATGGTACTATGGTACCCTCTCATAAGGTTCTTCGCCTCCGTGGAGGCGGTGTTCATCCGACTACACCACGCAAGGACGTCAACCGTGCAAAGAAGTATGCTGCCGCACGCCACACTGCTGAGGCGTGCCGCAAATTCTGGTCAACATAAATTCCTCTAACAGAAATTACTACAATTGTAACTAGACTACCTTTTCGATTCATTGKTTTTTGTATGCCATCACAAAATTTCCTTTTCGGGATGAAAACCTGGGCGAGTGCAAGTGCATAAGCAAGGCATGTGCCGAATCATTTTGTCCAATGAGTCCCTTCATACTCTTCGCCTCCTCTCAGTGCGCTGTACTATGCTTGCAGTGTTTTACGATCGCTACCAACATTGACAGGACTTTGGCGATTTTCCTGTGCATTCCGGTCAGATTCTGTTACTAGGACACATACATATGATGCTGGTACTAAATTGCTGGGTGCTATGTTTTCATGGATTAAATCAACCCTCTCACATCGAGCCAGTTCTGTTGATGTAATGGCAAGTCTCGTACCTCTCTTCTGTTCTCACCTTCAACAGCACTGAAGCGGTGGAAGCTGGCCGAGTATCATGTGTATTATGCCTTGGAACTGTGCCTTTTTTCCGACTTTGTGCATCTCTGCTGTTCTGGATTTAGGTTCCCCTGCAGTGTATGACTCAACGGGTGCTGGGACAAACTGTGCCGTTCCGTTTTCATTCGCAATTGACTCACGTCAAAAGGGAAGTTATAAGAGGCAGTAGTATCGGTATACCAAGGATATTCTTTCTCC
Organism: Chondrostereum purpureum; assembly: GCA_004354395.1. NCBI lineage: Eukaryota > Fungi > Basidiomycota > Agaricomycetes > Agaricales > Cyphellaceae > Chondrostereum > Chondrostereum purpureum. Next base: position 1,631 of record LBLO01001197.1, read on the forward strand.
TGAACTCAACATGCAATCCCCTTCTAACTTTGTCTTTCCCCCCTTCGATGATGGCGCACGATATCGACCCAGAATATCCATGGCTTGCATTAACTGCCGCAAACGCAAAGTCAAGGTTTGTCTACATGTTTAACGCATTCTATGCCCTTATTGATATGTTTCTTTTCTAGTGTATCACCACAGAAGATCCTCCTCAACGCCCTTGCGAGCGTTGCTCCAAACGTGGTTTGCAATGCGATTATGTTGCAGTGACAGAATCACCTACTTCTCCGAACTACCCTACCACTGTCGCTGTTCCTCCAGCTCCTGGCGGAGCGCATACTCAGCGGATGACCTACATACAACCTGGGCCTGCTCAGCCTCCATCTCCTCCACGACCTGTTCCGAACATTTCGAACATAGGTCGTGCCCCAGGGCAGCAGCAAGGGTTGCCATCCTCTTCATCAAATATGTACGGTCGACAGCAAGTAAGTTATCCACAAGCTGCGCCGCACCCGGGTGGATATTATAATCCACAGGGTAATCCAGTGGGACACCCTCCCGGCGGATACCCTGGAAATCTGGGGCATACAGCGGGATATTCAGGATACCCGAACACTGCGCCTCCTAATACTAATCCAAATGATCCATACCACCAGCAATACTACGCCCAGCACCAACAAGGTGGCTCTTCCGCTGGATACGGATACCAAGGATATCCTCCAGAGAGGCAAGTCATTAGATTCTCGTTCCCTTTCATTCCGACTTACGAGTCTCGCAGAAGATGCCAATGTACAGGCCCACAGCATACATGCGGTCGATAAGACCCATTTCTGTCCCTATGGGTTTTTATGAGTTTGACTTAACGCCAGCCCTCAATGTGGGCGAAATTATATATTAGCAATCTTAGGACTGGGATTTGACTCGGATGAAATCAAACCGGTTGAACGGGGGACTTTACTTTATCCTTAACGATTTATTGAATACTAGCATGACTTGTACATGTATCCTCCCTGTAATTTTATATGAGCTCGGACCTATTGCAGGATTTTAGTGTACTAATTACCTTTGAAATACAATGCACATCCGTTTGTTTGAATTTATGGAATATAAGTGAAACAATTTAATTGGGATCACTTTCAGGCTAATGACCTCAGAGTGCGAGAGGTTCTGAATGCTGTGGCCTTGAGTTAAGTTTTGCTGTGGAAGAAATCAATGGATACGAAACACGCTTTGCTCAACTCTCGTTGAAATATATTTTAGCCACCATATATGAGTAGAAACTTGAACACCATCAGAGCTTGAATGACTTTGATTTGAATGAGCATAGACGCGTTTCTAGGTATTATTGGTTGTACACATGAGTTGTATCAGCAGCGAAAGTCTGATCCTGGGTTCAAGGAAAGATCAGTCCAGCACCCTTCGTCTAGCATTGCCACTTTGAGCCAATTGACATTCCTATTAGAGTTGCGTTGGCAGTGAAGACCATAAATGGATCTGAGATATCATATCCGACGTTGTTGGCGTCCTTCGGAGGGTACTGTCAAACAATAGCAAGCAAAGGTTTTCCTCGAGTTTCCGCGCCAGAATTTTTGTGCTCCGGTCCGCATTCCTCTTTCTCACGTACCCGTCATGTCTGCTGTTCGTGCCCTTCGTCAACTCTCTGCTGTTTCCGGACGCGCCATCTGCTCCCGCAATGCTGTACGGGGCATCTCCTCGCTGTCGTTTGCCGCTAGGACAGCACCGGCGATGATGTCTAGAAGGATGTTTTCTGTTTCTCCGCGGTCGCTAGGTCAAGGAAGCGGTACGCAAACCCTCTAGTATACCACTACATTCCTCTAATAGTAGGGGCATAGCCGACGTTGCTCTTTCTCAGAAGCTGCAAGAAGAACTTGCATATGAAACAGAAAGCGCGGACGGTGCTTTACCAGAGTTCATCAAGGAGCTCAAGTCGCAAGGCATTTGGAAGGTACTTACAGTCTAGTTAATCATTTCCCCTCATACTTTGATACGTTTCCCACGTCAGATTGAGGACAAGACGTTGCAAGACGAGGTTTCTCTCGTCCGTTCGTTCGGGAACGAAGAGTGCGTCGCTATTGCCATTCAGCATTGCACCAGCTAACCGCATCTCTTAGGATCCGGATTGTCTTCTCGGTTGCCGATATCCGCGAAGACCCTTCGGAGTTCGACGAGGATGGTGAAAGTGAGGAAACTTCAGAGGATGAGGATGTCCTCCATACGTACCCTATCCGTACTTCTATGACCATATCAAAGGTGCGCGTCCGTTTCTTGTTGTATGATAACTGTAGCTAACGCTGCTCTAATTAGCCTGGCCAATCTGGTGCCTTGAGCATTGATATGATGGCACAAGAAGGGAGCTTCCTCATCGAAAATGTCACCTACTATCCTACAAGCGCTGTTGCCACCGAGCTTTCGGCTGAGGGTGACTGGGCACGCCGTGGCCTGTACATGGGCCCTCCAGTGCGTGCAATGTTTATCCCAATTATGCCATTACTAATTTTCCACCAGTTTGACAATCTAGATGTTGGCCTGCAAGAGCAATTCGAAACCTTTTTGCAGGAGCGCGGTGTTAATGAATCGCTGGCTTTGTTCATTCCGGAGTATGCAGAATACAAGGAGCAGAACGTGTGTCTCTCATTACACTTTGCCTGTCGATAACTAACTCTGGTGTAGGAATATGTCCACTGGCTGAAGAACGTTAAATCTTTTGTTGAACAGTAATTGCACCGACCTTCTCAATGCCGTAGCCATGGATGTCCCCTCGTTATGCCCACATCTTGTATCTTATACTTCCAAAAGTCGCGTACTTTCTTGTAATCACCAATCACTACTCATTCCATCTACTTTCATATTGTTGAAGCTTTCAGTGGCAGTCGCCAGCCGTGAGGAAGAGGAGGCGCAGTATTGGGCCGTTTGCAACGCGTTAGCGACGTGTTCGCAGTTTCGAGAACACTTCATTGTCATTGTCTTGAAGGCTGAGTCATTATTCTTTGGCCTTTTGNCCTCCCGTTTTGGACCTCCATTTACCTGAAAGGGACAACAATGGACGATGCCACCTCAGCGACAGGCTATAAAAGGAGGAGAGGTTGGTGAAATGTGAGTTCTCTCTACCCCACCACCCCCTTCACAGTCAAAATCGTAGGAGTCGTCCTGCCGTCTTTCCCTTCGTTGACTGACTTACAGGCCTATATTGCAGATTTATTCTCTGTTGTCATGCCCTCTTCCAACAAGCATTCTCGAAACTCGTCTCAGTCTCGTTCCCGCGACTTCAACAAACCATCAACCTCTATGCCACCCGCAATTCCCTTTCCTTTCTTAGGTCAAGGAGTTGTAGGAAATGGGAGTAGTGGTGCTCATGAAGATGACTTCCAGTTGCCGGATAACCAAGCGTACGCAGCTATGTTCAATGACATCTCACCTGCGGATCTCTATCGCGCACTCTGCCAGGCTCTATATCAGCAACATGCTGACACCCCGGAATCGCAACCAAGTTCGTCTGGTCAAAATGCCCCGGTGGATAGAGCAATGGCGAATGTGGGACTCCCAAAGGCTCAAGCTCAACGATTTCAAGTTTTCACCAAAGGAGGCTCGGGTAGCGACAATTGGAGATCCAGGCGACCCGGTATGCGTTGTTTCTAGTGTATAATCAGTCTTTCTAACCYCTGATGTTCTTAAGCGCCCCCTCCGACCCCCAGCAGCCCTTGTGCACCTCGGCGTTTCTATAGTATTGACGAGCTCTTAGCATTGAGCGACAAGGCAAAGCTTTCCGAGGRAAAAAAGAAGATCGTTATGCTACATATGGAAGCGTTGATGGCTAGCGGACCCCCTGCGACTCCAACCACACAGTCTGGATGGAAGTCGAACGAGAACTCGACAAATGACGATGGCCGTTATGGTCGACGTGGGCACGAGTCTGACAACGGGAAAGGCAAGGCGAAGGCCAATCCAGGAAAAGAGAATTGGAGATCGAATGTGACTTTGGATGGGAAGTGGAGGATGGATCAGAAGAAAGAGAGGGTCAAGTCAAGGAAAGCTGCGAGGATGCCAGGGAACAATGGGCCGGGGGGAGCAGCAGGCTCTCATGCACTTAGTTAGTAGTTTATTCTACAGTAGCTACATGTATGCTGTGAATGTTCTCTAAGAATCTCAATTGGTCAAGTTGTATTCTTTCGTGCTACTTGTAAGTTGTGAAGTTGTATGCACGCCAAATGTGTGGACCTGAGCCCTCAGTGTGGCGTGGTGATGTCACGTGTGTACTTTATCTTCCGCAACCATCATCTCGAAAGCCAGTCCTACTTTCCCCTCGACGTCTTCGTTACAACTTCTGGCATATCAATTCAATATAACAAGCACTCTAACTATCGCAACTCGAATTCTAACTCTAGTCATGGACATACATGCCGAATCAGGACTACTCGCTGACAGTGAGCTCTCGTGCATCTTCGACAAGCACTGATAATTTCAGGTGGTATAACATTTGTCTAGAGTGCAATTGCAATCCTATATCCAAACATCTGGCCCCCTATGAAGGTCTGATTATTCGAAAGTTACTCTTAGCCTTAAGCCTGCTGGCTGTCCAGCGTGATCACCAGGTTTCAATTTGTTTCAATGTCTTCTTCCTGCCTTCGTTAGTAACGAAGAAGCTGAAGTCTGTGGACACATAATCAATAGAACATGGTCGGGTGTGCCTATGCACATGGTTTTTGGCAGGCCATTGTCCGGCTGACCATACATACTATTTCTGAAGCCCTTCGATAGGTAAGTGGTCATCAAAAGTATCCTCAGGACTTGCCTGCAACTAGGAAAGACAGATCACAAATCGATTGAGGTATCTCTGGGCGGCTTGTTCTCGTGGTAGACTCGCTTAAGAGTCACCACTGTCCCCAAGCATGGAAGCCCCTTACCTCTAGAGCAGAGGATGGGCAGTGGCTCAGAGATCCTGACATCAAATTTAGACGCGAGCGTTCCTTTTCCTGTCTGGACTATGCAGCCATTCCGACGCATTCCCTAGTCTCTGGTAGCATACGCAGGAATGTTCCATTGAACAATTGGCTGGAATGATACGCCTCTCTCCCTGCGCTCCTCGGCCAACATTTATGGAGGTATCGTAAGTGTATAAGGAAATGTACTTAAACTGACAGCCCACGCGACTTCGATGATGGGTTCAGAATCAGACTGGGGCCCACTATAAAAAGGCGTTAACCTTTGACTCTCTTATCAACACCATTTTCTANCCCCACCATACATTCCACTATCCCCACTATGAAGGGCCTCATTGCCTTCGTCCTCTCTCTTTACCTCCACGCTCTTTTAGCCTCCGCTAGGCACATTCCTTCGAGACGACTTCACAGACGCGCTCTTGAAGGCACATCACCTATANACACAWCAGCNNCAACACAGCAACCAACAGGCGAAATCGCCGTTCTTCAATCTCGTCGTCTCAGTAGAATTGTTGGTTCTATTCCAACGGAAGAAGTAGATCGTATCTCGACGTGGTACGCTCACTAAAAAATTATCGCTTTGTGATTTCGTTCTGAAGCGCCATTCAGGATCTCAACCCAACGTCCAGACGGCTCATGGGCAGATGTTGACTATACCACTGGGTGCGCTGCACGTCGTGCTAACTGGCCTGCTGCCGAACACTGGGAAAGAACGCGTACGTTCATATCGGGGACCACCATACTGCGCTAATATGTCCTACAGGCGCCATTGCAGCTGCCTATCATGGCGGTCTACCTGGTGCTGAAAACCTTGCACGAAGCGATGCAGCTAAAATAGCCGCAAATTCTGGAATGACTGGTGGTTTGCTCGCGACTTTGGGCGTGCTCATCCTGCGTGTCTTGACCATGGAGGAACGTCGTCTTGCCCATGCGATTTGCAAGTCTTGTACAACACAAACTGGTTCTCCAACGTTCGTCTCCTCAGATTGCAAGACAATCTACCTCTCACTTCCCCGCCCATAGGTCATCCTTGTGCCAAGATATGTCGGGCAGGTCTGCCTATTGATGCAAGACACTCCCTTGAACACAGATCAGTTGGGAAACTGCACGCTCATGACGGCACGAACCTATGCAGGTTTCCAGACTGGCATCAATGGCGCGGGCTCTCTCACGGGCGCTAACGCATTAGATATCGCGGCAATAGGCATTGACCTTGGTATTCGGTCTTCTAACACCACTCTGCTCGGAGACGCGTATCAGCGAGTGCACAATGAAATGCGCCTCATCCCTGAACCAAGAGGTGATGGAATTCGGTTCGACGGGAGTTTTGGGTACATCCATTTTCTATTTTTGATCATCGTGATTTCTCATTGTCACCCTTGCAGTCAACACTCTGGCATGCTTTACAATGGCAATTATGGTATGTGGCGCAGCCGTGTAATCTCTTCCAAACTGACAGGTACCCTATTCTTAGGGAAAGATTAGTATGTACCAACTGATTCGTTCATCACAATCTCGTCTGAATAAAAACCTGTAGCTCAAATGATGTCTTGAACCTTGAGACTCAAGCCAGTGGAACGTCCTACAGCGCTGGGACCAATGCCCGGACTGCGTTCGAGACTTTCTTTGATGGTAGCAAATGGATGATTTATAGGAACGTCCTGACCAGCGTCTTGCACTGGGACCTCGTGCGTTATTATACCTCCTTCCTTCTTGCCTACCACTGATACAGTTCGATGTAGTCTGCTGTGGGACGTATGATTACATTCCCCGTCGCAGATCAACAGTGAGTTCAATGTAGTCTCCACGATGAGTACGGACTCGTTTGTCTGACCATCTTCAGGGCATCGGGGAGCATCAATATGAACTTAACCCAGATCAAAGAGCTGGGCCAGCAATGGGGCTCCAACATCATCCAGGGATTTGCAGACACCCTCGCGGGAGGCTCTACCAATGCTAATGCAGGCAACTTGGTTGGAAACAATATGTTTTACAGCAATGANTATATGGTACGCGACAGGATATACTCGGTTGTCATTGTCGAGACCAACAGTCTTCTCCTTAGGTTCATCGCGGAAAGAATTATGTATCTACTTGGAAGGGATATTCCACTCGTACAAAGAATACAGAATGTACGAACACTCAAAACGTGAGCTTTTAAACCCTTCATAGCACATACAACACTTACATGCGAACACAGCCCTTCGGCTTCCATCTCGCCGATGGCACGGTTTATACCTTGCAGAAAGGAAACGAGTACGAAGATATCTCAGCAGCTTGGGACTGGAATCTTATCCCTGGTACAACACTTGATTACGAAGGGACTCCGTTGAGTTGCGATAAGACATCATTCACANGGGTAGAAGCATTCGTCGGCGGAGTCTCAGATGGCAATATTGGACTGACCGCAATGCGATACACGAACCCCTCCACCAAGGCCTTGTCATGGCAGAAGGTGTGGTTCTTCCTCGATGATGACGTCCAGCGTGTCATGGTATCGAAAATCTCCTCCACATCGCCGAGCGCCAAAATTTATTCGGTGCTCGACCAGAGACGTCATGACGGTCCCATTTTCCTCGGTGACAATGCGTATGATGTCCAGAGTCAACAAGGACGGAATGCCCACCCTGGTGCACACGAACTTTACCACGGAGGTGTCGGTTATCTCTTCGACGAAGGTGCTACATTATCCCTTGAAGTAGGGAAGAAAACGGGTGACTGGTCTACCGTCGGTACTTCCACTCAACCTCCAACCACCGTCGATATTTTTTCAGCTTGGCTTGAGCACGCTAACACGAGCAGCAACGTTGCATACACAACCTTCCCAGGTGKCGACTACCCGACCTTCCTCCAGAAAAAACAAAACTACGTTGTCAAGACCCTCCGCAACGATGGAAGCGTATCCGCCGTACTAGACCAAGCCCACAATAAGGCAATGGCGGTGTTCTGGACGTCTACCGGAGGCTCGGTGGACATTAGCCCAGGACTAACACTCTCATCAGACAAAGCGGTCACAATCATCTTTGACGGAAAGTCCCGCCGCCTTACTGTATCTGATCCTTCTCAGACGCTAGCCTCCGCGACTGTTACTGTAGGTCGGACGAAGCAGCTCGTGCAGTTTCCGTCAGGAGGCTTTGCCGGGAGCTCAGTCAGTGTAACAGTGTCTTAGAATTTCTTGAAATGGGTGCCTACGGACACTCTGGACATGCTTGCCTCCTCTGTTTTGAGAACTTGTACATCGAACCAACATCGAACATTGTAGTATAAGCGGCATTCCCTGTACCTTTTTCTCGTCATCGGCGCTTTCCCCGATGGGATTTTGACTACTTACCTATGTACTGTACTTCCATTGATTTCTATAAAAATTCTGTTCATTGTAGGAGATGTGCTTGGCTTGGCAGCGTCCCCCCTTAACGCGACCAACGAATTCAGGATCGGTTAGGGGAAAAGCGTAGTCCAAGGAGAGAGCGTGCAAGTTGCAAGGACAGGAGAAACTGTGGCGCCTCCCAAATTCGTTCTTCTAGCCTCTAGGTCATTCCTATACCGAAGAATGACGTTGAAGTCTGGATGTTAATGCGGGACATCCCGCTCCCTTGAGATCAACACCCAACTGCATGTTTATGCCAGGTAGAGGCCCTGGTGTGCTAATATAACCTACCAAATGCGGCGGCACCCTTAATTGYSTTACTTTGATGAATGACTCATGTCCGCYTTTTTGCTCCCAACTGTCACGAGAAAAGGGCGTCGTACATCTGCAGGATAATGTCGTCTTGCCCAATAACCAGTCTTTGGGTATCTTCTAAAATCTCTATTGCTATTTCTGGACATCATATA
>LBLO01001198.1:0-10394 GCA_004354395.1 Chondrostereum purpureum
CCCCCACCTCCAGAGACCACTCAAGCTCCCCCGCCTCCAGAGACTACTGAGGCCCCTCCCCCAGAGACTACTGAGGCTCCTCCACCTCCCCCAGAGACCACGTCAACTCCCCCACCTCCTCCGGAAACCACGACATCTATTCCGCCCCCACCAGAAACTACGTCAACACCCCCTCCAGAGACTACGTCTGCGGCGGTCCCTGAGACTACCTCTACTGTTGCTGAGACTACATCGGTTGCTCCCCCAGTAGAATCGACGTCTCTGGCTCCGTCAACCACAGTAGTAGTTGCCACGCCCCCCGTGGCTACGACGAGAGCTACAACCTCAGGCTTTACTACTTTGACAATCACCAGCTCGGCGGCGATTCCTACTGAAACGACAAACGCTGCCGCAGCAGGCGATGCTAGTAATTCAGGAATGATGACTTGCGGTGGAGCGAAGATAGGTACCATGATTCTTGGTATTGCCATTGGTTTGGTAAACATGGTGTGAAGGAATTTGAGAGCGATTTGAGAGGGGTTTGACTTACAATGGACTTACTACTTTACCACCTATCATTCTTTATCGTCTACTGCCTTAGTCATTCTCTTTCTAGGTAGTGTCTGTGGTGGAATAATGGACATTCGATACAGCACGCTCCGATCTTGATCTTGAATGTTGAAATTCACAAGGTGCAGGACAAGATCTTGTCGACGACAAAAATACTGATACTATGGCAAGACTCTAATGGTAACCTTTTCATAAACGTGATACTACCGTATTAGCAGTTTTCTTGCACGTTGTAAAATGGGTCCAAGCGCCACAAGTAGCGAAGTGAATTGTATCCCGCATAGCCACCACACGTTTCTTCTTCAACGCCAACGATCGAACAAAACTTTTGAGCCTCCCATCGAAACAAAGGCATAGTGGCCTTTCGTCGCTAGTTTTTCTTGTATTCAGACACAGATTGGAGATGATTCCTTTTGTTGTTCCTGATCTGGACGTTGTAAGCAACCCTCTGTGTTTTTATGAACAACACGCGTCTTGTCTTTACTCTTGACACCCTACAATCTTTCTATCCCATGGATCCCATCGACAAATCAAGAAGGTTCGTCATGCTAGGGCCGGACGCTTTATGTGTTTATTACGACCAAGTCGAACCTCCCTTGAAACCTTTACAAACCTCGAAGAAACGCAAGAGAAGTGAATTCGAGGAGGATGAACATCAAGAGTACGAATTATACAGTACACGAGATCTCGTTTATTACAACGATGCCATAGACGGTGTTATTATTCAAGCGGAATCAGTCCTCTTCAAAGTAAACCGTTATCTTAAGTTTATTCGCTACTTTTACTAACTTCGTTGACCAGGTGCCGAAGAAGTTGACAGGAAGCGCACCAGGGCTTGAGAGCCTGATTTCCATACATACTAAGAGTCATGGAGTGCCCACTGACAAACACCCAGTTTTCGTATATACTACTGCGGCCAAATTTCGTGCGTTGATGTGGGCGTTATTGGACGATGGGTGCGTGTGAGACCATAGAACGTCCATCTTTCTGACTTCAATTTACCAGCCTCAACACCCCTGTGGAAAACCTTGACCGTCTCGTACCTCTAACTTGGGCCCTCTATCAATTCGAGTGCACTCAGCTACTCCCTCGTTCCGTGACTCTCGTGAGAAAGTTCCTAGCCAAACCCGCCGCCAGGAATCTACCCAACGACATGCTTTCTGCGATCGTTGATTTGGGTCTCCATATCCGGGACAGCGAGATCACAGACACTGCTGTGCATATATGGACCAATCTCCTCCAGACCAATGGTTTCGATCCCATCCCTACTCTCCTAATTGCAGAGCGTTACAGTCTACGTGATCTCCGCACCGTGGCTTGCTACGCCTGTATTAGATGGGCTCACAACCAGGGTGGCACTTTCCTACCTTTCGACTCCAGGCTGACATCGGAACAATCCTCGCACCTCTTATACGGATTTAGGGCATTGGTCATTTTCTGGGAAAAGACGAAGCTCCAAGTTCTTCGCTCGCCACCGTGTTCGTGTTGCTCAAGGGCAGAGTGGCTCAACGCCATATGCTCTGAGGAAATCATGAGTAAATCGTCTGCGGACGTTCTGGGAATATTGGATGCACTTCTACGAGATGCAAGCTTGTGTGCCAAGATGAAAATACTACTCCAGGGAAAGCGGGATGGGGTTGTTGAGCATCTCGACGACTACTTCAGTCCTTGCTATTTGCCTTCTAACATCGATTAAACTATTATACGTGGCCGCACAGCTAATTTCTTCATTATACTATGCAATCTTAGTTGTCATTCTATATACGTCTACTGTACTGAACTGCTGTAAGTAATACTACTATCTTCATGTATTCAATTTCAAATGTGATCGTCCTCTTCAACTTGTTCTTCAAGTGATGTATTATATTATGTCAGCGAATAATTTGTTTGCCACAAACCACCGTGTGAAATGCAACGAACCACATCGCAACTTTTTGCGCTATCGTACGTTCTCCAGGAATGAGACCATTCAGTTTCCTATACCCACTTGTCCTTGTTGAGTCCTTGATTCTAGTTTCTCGTGCTTCCGATTAGTTGCATTACCTGCTTTTCATGTCTTCCCTCTGGCTTCAAGTTCACGCGATTCTCGTTAAAATCGTTGAGCATTTTTAGACCATAAACGGAAGTCACATCTGGGCGTGGCTGGATGCGTCTGTTTCCTAACCGTCATGACGCGACAAGTTGGCGCGACAAAATCCAGGCGCTATCATTGGGTCCTAGACCCCGCTCAACCCTTTTTGGCCAAGCAAGGGCGTTCCATCTCGTCTGAATCCTGTGGTACGACAAAAANTGCCATGGTATGATTTAACCTTGGATATCCATTKWTCTCCGACAATGCCATAGGAACTATAAGTACTAGCTATCCGTGATTCTTTCTGGGAATTAGCTGCGCCTCTATTGACCATGGACGCGCTTTTCGAGCATTCGGCATCGGGGTTGGATTCCCTCCTCACTATAATCAGCAACAGCAAGGAATTCTTGGTGGATGGTCTGCCGGATGCACTGTATCTCAAGATAGCATTGATTTGTATTGGAGCACCCGTTGCTCTAATTGTTCTTAACGTTCTAAACCAAGTAGTAAGTCCGTCGTCTGTCTTTAAATCTTTCGAAGCTAAGCCTCTATCCGCCCTCTCCTCGTAGCTTCTACCACGTAGAAGTTCTGAGCCTCCCGTGGTCTTCCATTGGATCCCATGGTTTGGGTCCGCTGCCTCGTACGGTAGAGACCCTATGAATTTCTTCTATAGTTGCAGGGAGAAAGTAAGTGACACCTTCTATACTTATCGGCCGTCCTCACATTTTATGCTTGCAGTACGGAGACATCTTCACATTTGTTCTCTTCGGGCGTAGAATGACAGTGGCGATGGGCGCAAAGGGAAACAACTTCATTTTGGGCGGTAAATCTACAGTATTCAGTGCCGAAGAAGCCTATGCGGTGAGCAGCGGTGTTTTTGAGAAACGATACTCAACTAACATCCAAACTAGCATCTTACTACTCCGGTGTTTGGGAAGGATGTTGTCTTTGACGTCCCTAACGAGAGATTTATGGAACAAAAGAAATTCATCAAGGTAGGGCTCTCGTCGGACAACTTCCGGTCGTATGTTGGGATGATCGAAGACGAGGTCGAGGATTTCCTCTTGACGGACCCCTCGTTTGCCGCGTACCAGTCAAAGAAGACCGCGGGTTCGTGGAGTGGCTTCGACCCCTTGAAGGTGTTCTCTGAAATCACCATTCTCACCGCATCGAGGACCCTGCAGGGTAAAGAGATTCGGTCATCACTGGATAAAACATTCGCCCATCTGCTCAGCGACCTCGATGGTGGATTCACGCCTCTCAATTGGCTCTTTCCCCACTTACCTTTACCAAACTACCGGAGGAGGGATAGGGCTCAAAAGAAGATTAGTGACTTCTATGTGAACATTGTGCAGAAGCGTAGGGCTAGCGGCGTTGTAAGTCTTATCGAGCCACTTCTTCTGATTCAGACATGGTTTACTAGCTGTTACTTAGAACGAGGATGATATGATGGGCTCGTTGATGCGTCAAAAGTACCGCAACGGCTCCCCTCTCAAAGACCACGAAGTTGCCCATATCATGATTGCTCTGTTAATGGCTGGTCAGCACACGAGTGCCGCTACAGGCTCCTGGGCACTCTGCCATATTGCCGCCAACCCAGATATAGCGTATGTCCTTTTCATCCCATTGTCGTGTACAGTGTTACTCATCACTCTCCAGCGAGGCATTGTACCAGGAACAAGTGAAGTATTTCCAGACTCCTGATGGGAACCTACGATCGTTCTCTTATGAGGAACTCCGCGCACTCCCTCTCATGGATTCGGTTATCCGCGAAACCCTCCGCATCCATTCGCCCATCCACAGCATCATGCGTTATGTCCGTGATGACGTTCCTGTYCCTCCCTCTCTCGCTGCTCCTTCTAAGGAAGGGGATATCTATGTTGTTCCGAAGGGCCACTTTGTTCTCGCTTCACCTGCAGCCAGCCAAATGGAMCCCCGGATTTGGGTGTCTTCGGAAAGGTGGGACCCTTCTAGATGGTACGATACTCAANGGGTTGCTGCGAAAGCTCTCAAAGCATACCAGGACGAAAATGGAGAGAAGATCGACTTTGGATTTGGTCTTGTCAGCAAGGGAACAGACAGCCCTTATCAACCCTTTGGTGCTGGCAGGCATCGTTGTATTGGTGAACAGGTATGTGTTTGTTGGTATCCGCCCATGTTGTGGGGATGTACTAACCTACCTCATCTTAGTTTGCATACCTCCAGTTGGGTTCAATTCTTGCTCTTCTTGTGCGACATATCGAAATGAGGATGCCACAAGGTGTTCCCGAACCTGATTTTGAGGTGCGCTGCCAATTACATGCTATACTTACCATGACATAGATGCTGAGTCTTTTTCTTAGACTATGATTACTCTTCCTAAAGACCCGAGGCTTATTAGATACCGCCGCAGGCAGTAAAGTCCATAATTGTACTGTTACACACACCTATAACTACTAATATGACTTGCATTCTTCTTTACCGTTACGCCACTGTTTCCGGGTCCTCGGACCGATGTCGTTAACGTCATCCATGTTGCAGTCAATTAATTGCCGTACCAAAGACTCATTTCTTGTTCCTTCATCATTTGGAGACTACGAAAGACATGGCCGGACAAATTATTGTGCTCTCTATTGCGGTTTCACTAGACTTGTCGAAGACTGAGCGGACGTTTATAATTTATTCCGATTGGCGGGTGTTCTTGGACTCCTTATCCCATAAGGCACTGTTCTTGCGACAATCGTCAGGCGAATGTCATAACTACTTAGCCAAAGCGATAAGCAATGGGTAACTTTGCTTTTCCCTCTTTCCCATTCTTCCTCATTTTCCCTCGCTTTTCTCATATACCCGAGCAATGGTGCTGGTCCCATATGATATCTGGGAGTCTGTTGCTGGCTTTATACCCCAGAATCAATTGCAGAGTCTCTATGCTGTCAATGGTGCATTGTTCGACCTGGCTATGGATGCTCGATACCGAACGGTAGAGCTTACTGGTTTTGACGATTGGAAAATGAAATATATGGAAAGATTGAGGTGAGTAGCATTCGTACTCATTCATGGTAAGTCTCTGACGTGGCGTTTTCTCCAGAGACCCAGCAGTATCCTCGCGCGTACGAACCCTACGCATAGAGACTTGGGCTGTCTTTACTTCTCACCATGTGTATCACAGCCAAACTGGTCGTGTCGGAACGCGTACTGTGTGGTCCTCTGAAGAAATCATTCGAAGTATACTCCTTGCCGTCAGTGGGATGAGCAAAGTAACAAACTTTGAGCTTGTCTGGAGGAACCATCTCTTTAATCAAGACCTCCTACCATTTCTTTCTCTTGCATGGGGAACTTTCGCGAACAACCTTGAGCAATTAACCATATCAGCGCCATTGACGGCGTTCGGGATCATGCTCTCCACTTCGAAAGGGTTCAGAAGCCTCAGAAAACTCAACTTAGTGGTCAGAGAAGAACTCGTATTTGGGCCTACGGAACATGCAGGCTCTCCACAAACCCGCATCTTAGCACCATTCGTAAACGACATGCGGAAGTCATTGACCAAGCTTTCTCTGAAATGTTCGCCTCGCGTCCGACTGGATCCGTTTCTTGGTTCCCTGATGCACTTTCCTTTGCTCAACGCCCTCCATCTTTCCTTGGCCCCTTCAGTCGAAGAGGATCTCTGCGTGCGTTGGCTCATAGAGCATCACCGAGACTCGCTGCGAGTCTTTGAATGGACTCCTGGCCCTTCATTGACTTACGACGAGCTCATCCGGGTTGATGCACTGGTCAGTGAGCTCTGCTCGCCGTCATCTTCCATCTCCTTGGTCCAGTCATCAATGGAAACACTTGGACTATATGTCTCCGCTCAGAATATGGATGCATCGTTTTCCTCGATCGCTATGAACCGGGGGATGCTACNGGAATCTGCATTTAGAAGGCGTGCACCTCATTCCAAATGAAGTGAAGGAGCTTATAGAAGTGTGCAGTGGCGGGAGGCTAGAGACGTTGAGCTTAAGCGTACGTGGGCTGAACGTCAGGGTCATAGAAATGCTTTCCTCTCGGCTCTATGGGTTGAAAGAACTGGTGATAACGCACAACAATATGACTTTCGAGAGCTTTGAGCGGGTGAGTGATCCTGCGTGATCACGACTTAGAATTATTTGCTGATTCTTTCTTTTCAGCCTTTAGGTTATCACAACGCAACAAATCCCTTGATTTCGCTCGAATTGAAAGGCGCTCATCTTCGCCCTCTCGACTTCGAACATGTGCTCAGTGCTTTCGTATATTATTTTGGATCCCATTTACATGCTCTCCGTGTGGACGTTCTGAAGCTTAATCCCCAACTGGTCGACTTCCTCTCACACTGTCTTCCCAATCTCAACTCCCTCTGGGTACATCTCATTGAGCTGGCCGGGGAAACTGACGAGATAGAGCTTGAAGGGGGGGTATCTAAGCGGGTAAGAAGATCGATTTTCTGTGTAATGCTAGGGCTAAAATCCTTTCAGCAAGCGTTCATTCGGGATATGTCAAGGCGTAGATACCATGACTGGAAGCTGGAAGATGCCAAGTTTACATCAGCTTACATGGACGCGGGGCAACATGAGCTTAGGAGCATGGAGCATCGGGAGGTCGCAGATGCCCTCGCAGACTGTGTTCCTTCTTTAAGGTGGAACCAGGGTCTCAGATACCCATAAGTTATTCAAGCTATTTCATTATTTTACGATATTCGAATCTAATTTTCATTGGGCTGTGCGTAACGCTTTATTGTCTCCATTGAGGCAGGAGTATTACAAATAGATGTAAGGCGCTGAAATCGCGTTGCGATGAGTTCACGCCCTAATCCTCCTTCAGGACTCTCCGCACGATCCTCCCGCGTACGACCGTCCGCCGTCGTCGTGAGCTCCAGGTGAACCTTTGTTCAGTCGAGGACCACACTAGTTATGGCAAAGTTTATCTGAGGATGATGCTCCTTCACGCTTTCGTAGATCGCCTCTTTTTCTTCCTGCCAACCTCTGGCTTCCAAAACCCAGCCGGGGACAAACACCCGTACGTTCTGGACACTGGATGAGAGGACCACCTCGTTTCGGCGGAAATGGTGTAATCCCAAAGCGTGGAATGGCCCGCGTTGAGCGTCATAGCGAATGCCATCGAAGACCAGGTCCGCTGTGATAGATCTCCCAGTAGGTATCTCAGTCAAGTACTCTTGAAGATCGGCAAACTTGAAGAATCTCGCGGTCCGAACCAGGCAATCGAGGCTGATAATGCGGCACCCAGATTTTCTCAGGAACTTTTGAAGATAACCAGTGAGCGGTCCTCTGGTGGGTAAGTGTTTTAGACGCGGGCATCGAAGGTATTGGAGAGGCTGGTGAACGCCATAAATAGAAAGAGTGGTGAGATGCGGCAAAATCACAGGATCCTCCACGCTCAAAAACTTCCACTCGCTATCCTGAGAGGAGGCAAGAAGTGAAAGTTCAACCAAATTGGTCAGGCGATCTCCAGGGTTTGACACTCTCAGTCTGCTCCGCCGCATTAAAGAGGGGGAAGATGGAACTGCCCGGTTGTTGTAGGATATGATAAGTGGGAAATCTAAGGCTATAGAGAGAATGATGATGGGGTTCCCTCTCAGGTGCTTGAGACGTGGAAAGTCTTGGGGACTTAGTTTCTGCAGGTCCTCTGACCAAAGTCCCGATCTTCTGATAAGCCGACCCATGTCCACGAAATCGATGGTAAACGACTCGAGCTGCAGAAAAGGACAAGTCGTATGGGAAAGCAAGCCTAAGCAGCCCTGGGGTACGGAAAGGAAAAGGGTYTTCCACCAAGGAGAGTGGAAATCATAGNGGTCTTCCTCTGAAAGCTCTCCTCTACTGCAAGTCACCGACACGCTTAGGCTATGATCTCGAGAGTGCTTTAGCTGTTGTTTCAGAAAGAAGAGAGTCCGATTATAGTTATCTTCGTTCTCCTCGTTCATGGTGTCCCAGTCAATTTCAATGGTTCCCCAGAAATGAGGGAAATGCGAGAACTGTATGTTCCTCCACAGTGAACATACCTGAGATAATCTCCATGCGACGGAAAACCCGATATCTGAGGTCGGAACCACATCCTCGTTGAGAAGTGTGAAGATTTCCAAACAGGACATCACAGGGCATTCTCCGAAGAGGAGACAAGACACCCCTACACAGTCCCATTTGGGATATGATACGTTCTGTCTCCTCGTCAACCTCGTTTACCGCATATTGAGTCGAACGAGTCGGACGTCTTCGAGGGCGCGTGAAATAACGTTGTTCTGACAACTCACGGAGACGCTGGTCGAGTTGAAGAAGCATCTCAGCAGCCTCATGGACTTGCTTTTCTGTGGGCTCGGCGTTGGATTGGAGAATCTTGAGGGAAGATATGCTGTACTTCATATCCATCGAAGCGCGTCGTGGGGAGAATGACTGTGTCGCCGGATACTTCGGTCCAATTAGTATTTCCACCACCCGGGGCTTCGCTTGCTGGTAAGCTAGATTTTACTGCGACGGCCTCAAAACGAAGATAGAAAACATCAAGATTCAAGTGCTTACTACTTACTGGCTAGTGGCTAGCTTACCACTAGTCTCCCCTAGACAGACAACATGGCTCGTACCTCGTGATACTGATAGACCCGGCGGTGCTTGACAATGTTGGAGCAATGTGGCTGAATTGAAAGGAAACGTGTGCTTAATCTCGAGTAGTGGGCCCAGCAAAAGGTATATCCATGTAATCAAATTGATAGCTGCCGTATACATTAAGCTCAAACAGGTAGTCAGATAACAGCGACGGTTTTAATGACCAACTTGAAAGATGTTCGCTCTTCGCAGCTCATATGGCAGGGTTGTCTGAAGGGGTCTCCCGGTAAAATTCCATGACGCCTACAGATATAAACTGCTGTAACTCTACAAGATATCACAATGCAGTGAACATGATATCCTATCCGGTGTCTAGAGGCCTGTTCATCACGATTTCCAGGTCAAAGTCCGAATGTAGGGCAACACAACTCAGTTACATAAGCAGATTTTCACTTCTTTTCCAGACTTTACTAACCAAGCCCCTACCAAAGTAACATGTTCTTTCTCGGGCCTTTTGGATTCTTGCTCATCCTAAAGTTGTCAAAGTCTATACCAACCAGCATAGCTGTTTCTAATATCGATGATATCCACTTTCCGGAGACCAATCATACAGCCTTCAAGTTGCAAACATGGACTTCGAAGTTGATGAGATAGAGTCGGGTCAATAGACTGGACTTTGGTTTTATCCGACCGTGACGGCATACTGCTCTCAGAATCCCGCGTTGTGGTTCAAGATGCAATGCCAGCTACCGTCATATATACTGCTGTTCCAACTTCCATTTCTCATCTTGCGAAACATATCTCYATGGCTGCYCCTCCCCTTACCCAACACAMCCTAGAGATGGCTGCGCTCCACTTGTAAGCTCTGTCTAATCGAAAAGGAACGAAGGTCACTAATGAGTCGTGCTTCCTGGTAGGAAGGCATCGACGTACTTCCAAATTGCGGGATATACGATGTTACTCTATGACCATTGTAAACTCTTCACGACGAACCCAATGCCTCGAAAGTACTGACCGTTAGATTTCCATTCCGCAAAGTGATTACCTTCGATGATGAGGTAGTATACTTCTCAAAATTTCCGTGATTATGTTACTGACAAAAATGTGATTTACTAGGTTGCGCGCGTGTGGAAGCGCAAGATTTCGGGAGCTAGTATCCTTTTCTTTCTGAACAGATATGTCACCCCTCTACAATTCGCCTTAATTGTGATGGGTAAGCTTTGTGT
>LBLO01001199.1:0-10384 GCA_004354395.1 Chondrostereum purpureum
GTTTCTTTGCCGCGCGACCGCCATCTCATTTGGGATCACTGCACGAGTTAAGGTCTATTCCTGCAGCTCCTTGTTCAAAGCCAGAACTAGCCTGATACCATATTCAGTTAGACATCTATCCGTATATAAGTAAGATCACGGACTCCAACGGATATACCCGGTCCAATGACAAATATGATCACACCCAGATTCGTGGCAGACGCGCAACCAAATTCCGGACGACCATGATCGAACCGAAATCGAACGTATATATACGATGAATATCCGAAGGTTTTCGTAGAGGCGAGTACATAATTGAGACCTACAATGCAGCACACCTCCTGCATCCGGTAACACACAACAAACCAGCTGTTCTCGGTCGAACGTGGTGGGGGAAAAACAGAGTTCTCCGGCGCCTCATCGTGCTGATCTAGTTAACATTGAAAAATATGAATAGAGAACTGAGCTGTTTCAGCAACACCCACAGAAAACACGCTGTGATCTGTTATGGGTGTGCTTCTATCTCGCAAGTATACTTAAGACCATACCATGCTTCCCATTCCCCCTTACAAGTGCATACAACTCATACGATNGCAGCGCTTACAATAATACTCGCCCTTGTTTCTGCCTACGTTTTTTACAGAATCTGTGGTTCAAGCCGAACTAGCCAGCTTGGGAATATCTCAGGACCTCGTGCTGAATCTTGGGTTTTTGGTCAGTTTATCTATCATGTTTGTCTACTACAACTCACTGTATTCCCTGTGGCCAGGCAACTTACGCGAACAAATGGTGAAAAGACCATATGGACTACACGAGTTCAGCTGGCTGAAACAATTTGGAGGCGTATATCGGTTGAAAGGCTGTTTCGGGGTCAGTTTTCCTGGCTCCACTATGCAGGGTTTGTTGGGTCAGCCCCGTTGACCTGTATGATAGGAGAATCGACTGATGGTGGCCGACCCCTTAGCCTTGAAGACCATCATTAACGACAACTCTACCTTTGTCTGGTCTGTTCAGCAAACCTACAAGACTTGGGTTTTCCTCGACGATTACATGATGTTCGGGATGGCCGGTCGGTCCTTTTGCCTCTTCCTATTAGCCTTGTGTTGATATTTTGCTTTTTCGACGTTAGGTGAAGAACATCGTCGTCTCAGGCAGCTGATGAATCCAATGTTCACCCCTACTTATGTTCAAAGCGTGGTTCCCATGATAAGGGACCAATCACTCAAGGTTCGAAGTGCTTGAGATGCTTCTGGATATTCTCATATACTGTACTCGCAGCTAGTTGACCGCTGGAACAAACTCGTACTCCCCGGAGAATCGACCAGTTTGAATGCCTACGGATATATACATGATGCGACATTGGATGCTATTGGTCAAAGTGAGCACACAGTGATTCTGCCAGCGTCTGCTAAACCATCTAGTGCTTCTCCGGCATGATCTACAGGCCTCGAAGGGTCCTAAAGCATCCAAGTTTGTGCACTCCTATCGCAATATTGTGTATGCCTTGTCTCTTCGATATGCTTGGCTTGCTTACGAGGTCTTGGTAGTGCTCTCATCGCTAGCCAAACACCAGAGACACTTCTTCTTGATGCCTTTCTTCCATATATTCCGAGAATTGCCTGGCCCTGGACCCTCTATCTCCCAGGAAGCACAACAGTCATGGCAAAGAAATATCGACAGAGCGTTCGTGAACTATTCACAGAACTCGAGAACGAGAAGGTCAGGTCAGGTCAAGAAACAACTGGACAGCCCACCCTCTTTGACACATTTGGTATGCAAGATGACGTTGGTGCGGTCTAAGACTGAGTTTGTTCTAGTGAACGCCGGCATTCCTTTAGAAGATCTATCTGGGAAAATCACGAACCTGTTGATGGCAGGTCAGGATACCACTGTACGTATCATTGCGCCAGCCCGGTTCTGTTAACGGTCTGACGATAACTCAGGGAAACACTCTCTGCTGGGCCCTTTTCGAAATCGCAAAAGACCAGGAATGGCAGCGACTCATTCGGGAGGAAGTGGCTGAAGGTTCAGCTTCTACTGGCAAACCAATGGTTCAAGCTGAATTAAACCAACTGAAATACCTGAATGCGTTCATCAAAGTCAGTATCTACCCCTTTCGCACTTCCTCAAACCTGAAGCTCACGTCCCTTCGCAGGAAGTGCTCCGCTTCTACCCAGGTGTAGTTACGACAGAACGACTAGCAGCCCGAGACACAGTAATCCCGCTTTCGCAGCCTATCGTCGGAAAGGACGGCGTGCAGATCACTGAACTAAACGTCACGAANGGTCAATTCTTTAGTTTGGCTATTGCTTCTTACCACCGGTGGGTATCATCCCAAAGCATGGACTCAAGCTCAACTAAATACTTTTGTTAGGTCGCAACTAATTTGGGGAGAAGACGCCGAGGCGTTTAAACCAGCGCGTTGGCTTGAAGACCCTGCCAATGAAACCAAACGACCAGGCCTAGGACCTTACGCTAACCTGTGCGTGGCCAGTTCAGATCACGATTTCGAGATAGAAGGAACATTCATCTTTTAACCATAGCTTCACTTTCCTTGGGGGCCCCACACGTGTATCGGGTGAGATGCTCTAAGATTTTTCGTTCGGATTGGTTTCTGATCTTTGCATGCTTAGGTGGCGATTTGCGTGAGCCTGGTTAACTCCTTGCCAACGTCCTAATAACATACTTTCTTTAGTGTCACGCAGCTTCAGGTTCATATCTCAGAGCTTGTACGCAACTTCTCATTCGATATTAACGATCGAGATGCGCACTCCGTTCAGCCTACTGTGGCAATCTCGCTCAATCCTGGGTCGGTGGCATCGCCCCTTCCTTGCATGCCGCTCAGGATCAAGACTCTAGATTGACATATACCTTCAATACTATGATCTTTGTTTTTTCCACTTCTGTATGTATCCAACTTGTGATTGGAGTGCAAGATTCTCCAGTTGGGAGGAGACTGCTTTCGAAGGATTCTGAGTTATGATCACTGTTCACTTTGCAAGTTGATACCATGGCCCTTGGGTTGTTACATGCCAGTTGGTGCCCACAGCCACATTGGCGAAGATGAGTTTCACTAGACGAGAAGCAAAATACTGAAATATGGCGTAGAATTCCGAGGAGGCAAATGGGTGTGTTTATGTTATTCTATGAACATAGATAAAGTAGGAGTGCTCAATTAATGTCCCATTGTGAATCCGGATCTGCATTGGCATAGATTTTGCAGAGTTCGTTCCATTTTGCTGGTCATGATTCAGTGTCTGAATCGTAAGAAACTTTCAACCATCTCACCTGGAGGAGTCAGATCCGCCGTTGCCTCAGGGTCCTCCGCAAAGATAACTGCAAGTCCCAGTTCTAAGTGCCAGTCGATGTGGCTGTAGTGCAAGAGAGGCCTCAGCGATTAGGGTTGATAAACATCCAGAAATGAGGTTTTACATACCAGTGGAATATCCATGGTCCTGATCACGAAGGTATCAGGATCTCGTATACTATGCACTTAGTATGATACACGCACCAGCGTTGTCG
Organism: Chondrostereum purpureum; assembly: GCA_004354395.1. Classification (NCBI taxonomy): domain Eukaryota; kingdom Fungi; phylum Basidiomycota; class Agaricomycetes; order Agaricales; family Cyphellaceae; genus Chondrostereum; species Chondrostereum purpureum. The sequence continues at coordinate 3,502 of LBLO01001199.1, forward strand.
GTGACGAAACGAATAGTGACATTGTCGCCTACATCACCGATGGAGGTCACATCGCGGACAACTGGATTGTTGAAGTTGTACTCTGAGCTTCCGACACTACGGATAACATGGAACGCGTGCTACAGAAAAAGGCTATGTGAGAGTGATGCTGGGGGGATTCCCGAGACTCGGACTCACCCCGTGGAGATGGAATGGGTGCTACGAGAAGGTCAGCGCCTCCAATCATTGAAAAACAATGTCGGACTTACGGGACCATCGATCAATGTTCCTCCGGGGATAGATACCTCAATAACCTTGAACGGAACATCAGTGCACCATCATGGCGAGACAGTGGATATCCTACCTTATTAGGGGGAAGCGTATACACCGTTCCGTTGGGCAAGAGATCTTGAGCGGACCGCGCCCCACTGAGTATCTGAAGAAGGACGGGCACTGTAGGGCTCCTACGCTAAACATTGAGCCGTTGTTAGGTACCTGGGAGAGTAACAACGACTAACGAGTAAGTGGCACCGTTCACCAAGGCCAAAAAGTTCACTTCATCGAGCGCAAGGTCAAGGTTGATGTTGACGTCAGCGCCTCCAGGCCATGGGTTTCCTGGAACCGGAATAGATGTCGCCGGAACGAGAGCAGTCTCCACCAGCATTGTCGCCTTTTTGGTGGGCGAGGTCCTCGGTTCATCTCGCGAAGCACCTGCATAGCGTAGGACGGCACTATTAATCCCGTTCTCGAATCCGGTAACGTTGCGATCAGTATCCTACGAGAAGATTTAGCAGAACATTAGACAGTCACGAGGTCGGTAGACGTACTGATCTAACCCAGTAGTCGTCTATTGGCTGATTGGCATTGAGAACAAAGGAGTACCTCTGTCCCGTGAAGATGTCGATATTTGACACAGTGTAGGGCTTTACACTGGTTCCGTCGGCCTCTATGACAGTCAGCTCGTGCGCATCGATGCTGAAATTGAACCGAGAGTAACAGGACAAAGACACCAGGCGGAAGCGATAGCGACGACCTTTCTTGACGTTGATAACAGCTAAAGGGGAGGATGGCCCTCCAGCATACCGTCCCAGACCGTTGATGAGAGTAGAGCTTGGTAACGCAGCGATAGTATTTCCTGGTGCAGTTTGATGATACCTGTGGTCTTCATTTAATATATGGACAGAGTTGCCTTAGAGATTACTAACCAGTCAGCTAAAGTAATGATGGTGTTCTCTAAGAAGACGGTTGGTCAGAGTACACACAGTAGAACAATGAAGCGAATCTACCGTCGTCGATATCATACATCTTTTTGTGGATGTCTCGAGGATCTTGAATGACGAGTGCACCCCGTAAACCATCTAGTACGAATTGTATCAATAGACTTCAGATTATAATCACAATACTACTTACCACAGTATTGAGTGGAGTAATGGGAATGATACCTAGTCCGATTACTATCAACAAAGATGTTCACGGAAACCTTTGACAAGGGGGAGCCCACCAGTAGGTGCCAACTTGGTCCTTGGGGGAGAATTCGTAGGTGAAGGAATTGCCTGGAACAATAGGGCATTGCGTCTTTGGAGTCCTGAGCATCGCCCCACGAGCATTAATACAATAGACTTACAACCCAGCTAGCCCCATCCTGGAAGGTAGGTAGGTTAGCACAGTTCGTCGATGAATAGGTTCAAACGCTACCTCATAATTGGTCTTGTTCTGGAATATTCCTGAGGAAGAATAAGACACCAATTTCCGTGCTGTAGGGTGAAGAAATGAACGAACCGTGCCAATGCTAAACGCGGTCGTGATAGTCAGTGCTGGAGCGCCCAATAGGTATGCAGGACGTACAATACTAGTGCCTGTGAGCATAGTATGATCGGAAAGCTCGTCCTTCACATTAATTTTGAAGTTATCACCCTTACACGCAAAGTGATGTGAGTCGGGAATTCTGTAAAACCTCTATCGGAAAAACATACCTTTTCGGCGATAATCGGAGGGGCAGGGAATGTCCCGCCACCCAACACAGCACTATGAAAAGTGTCAACGTATATAGGGAAGAGTATGAGAGGATTCGTACGAGCGAGAGAACCCATCTGGCTTGATTACCTTGTTTACAACTGAGAGGGTAGAGTGAGGGGGAAGAAATCTAGCCAACGACCCAGTTACTGAAAGTATCAATACAATGGCCTTCATCATAGGTGAGGTTAGGTCGAGCGGGTTGAAACACTGGAACGATTGAGCCCATGTTTTATGTTATTGAGAGATGGACCCAGCGCTTGTATTCACCCCACATCCTGGGCGTGCCGGTTATGCAGAACAGAGATCAATGCGATGTTATGATGACCATATCATTGGGAAGGAGTTCTCGGTGCTTGCAGTGCAATGCCATGCCAAGGTGGGTGGATAGATGCGGGCAAGGGACCACATAATAATCCCTAGTAGTAGTACGAGAGCCCTGTCGTATCATCTCCAGAATTTTGTATGGAGCTGAGTATGCTTTATCGTTGTCAATGGGAAACGTCGACTTGCAGAATGGTACGCCCGTCGCCGGTCTTACAAGCTGCCATCGTGAACGGGTAGTCAATACTGCCACTTGTGCTGATAGGAACCAGGTCGCACAATCGAAAGCTATTGAAATCACTGTCCGAATCTGATTTCTCGACGAGCGAGCCGCCGAATCAATGTTCTGCAGGCACTTGCAATACGAGCTCAGGAGCTTCCCCGACGGCCTTGTTCTGAGTGACACTGCTGCAGGTCGGTATTCATATAATACAAGATTTTGTATAGCATCCCTGAGATCCGCGGGATATGAGTGGTTCTCAAATGCAAGTGCACACCGAACGTTGTTGTTGATCACTTCTTGGGTGATCACGGTGATGTGGCAAGAGTGAAGTTAGATGACCCGGGTCTAATGGTAGTTCGATCAAGTGAGGTTCGTTCTCGTTCGACTTCCGTCTCTCTCCAAGCTTTCGTTCCCCTGAACGTAGTGGAAAAACTTAGAGCCTACTTAAACTGAGGCATATTCTTCATCAACAATATATAATCATAGAATGATGCATCTCCCGCAGAGAATTATTACGGGCTTCGAAATTACGAACGAACCCTCAACGTTCACCGGTTTGGGCTTCTGAAATGTTCAAAGATATTCCACTGGCGCTTGAGCGGGCTCCCAATACAAATAATTTATTCATTGAATAACAAATATAGATACTTGTTCGCCATAAATTATCGAAAAATGTCAACTTGTAGTGCTTCGGCAGTTCTCATACAAGTCACTTCCAGCTCATACATACGAGGTCCATCACGTTGACCGACGCTTGTTTCTGAATTTGAGTGGTGAATAATGAAGCCCACGGATAGATGCATCAAGGTAAGAAGAATTTGTCTTACCTGCGAGTAGTGAGCTCCATACTGCTGGTGCCAGACTCGACGCTCCTCTTTGGCTCAAAGATGCGCACTGTCCAGTCTGCTTGACGATCGTGAGATTTCTTGAGTTGGAGGGTCATACGGTTGATCATGATAGAGGTCATTCTAAGTGGATAGACGGTCAGAGAGCTGCCTGCGGCGTTCACAATCAGTGACTTCACTTACATGGCCGACGGACTGGGAATATCGGAGTGTTCAACAATCAAATCAGCGACATGTTAAACTAGCTTCCACTCACATAGCCTGCATAAACTTGCGTCCGGGCTGGAAAGGCGGAGTTAGACTCACCCTGTGGCTGGAAGATGGGACTCACTCGAGCATGAAGGACCATGACCATCCAGATCAAGTTTCCTGAGAAGATCACCAGAAAATATAGGACGCCGTCTCTCTGTAGGAGAAGTTATAGTCAAGGAAAGGTATGAGGCTTGTGAAATGTGTGAAATACGCACACTAAATGTCTTCATTATCTGGCTAGAGACACCGCCCCGACGCGTATTTTGGATCGCGACGAACAAAGTGATAGCAAAGACAATCGAATCGAATCCGAGGCTGAGGCCGAGGAAGCTAAGATTCCAATTGATGTGCGACGGCACCAGTATACAAACTTTGGGATCCCCTTTGTTATAACACAGGTATAATCAACAGAAATGGATCTTACCATGGAAAATGTCGATGGAGTAGTCAGGTGTTGGAAGGCCTGTAGCATGCAAAGGAATTAGCAGGTCTTTACAGGCACTAAGAATCTCACACACACCCTTGAAAGCACTGGGTGCCGATGTCACATAGATGAATATGGCCCCCTGAACGACCATCACCACTCCCAAAAGTCCCAACAATGCTTTGGACCGCCGTGTTAAAGCATAGGTTCTAAGGTATAGCAATTGAGCGTTTATTTGTATATAGCGTAAGATTCACACTACCTTAAGAGGAGGATCGATTCCGCCACGATGATTTGGCATACAGTGAGAACCCATTCAAAAATCGCGAATCGATCGCATCTAGAGAGCAAGTCAATAAGACCATCCCTCGTGGGTTTCGTGGCTTACACCTGTACCTGGTAAGCTATAGGTCCACCAGCACACTTAGGACGAATACACATACATCAAAGGTCCAAGAGGGGAGGAAGTAACCTAAGGAATCGTTTAGAGCAGCAGTGGTGTGGAGTCAGCCTATGCTTACTGGCACAAATAATAATACAAGCCGCCAGCGGGAGATATCTATTCTGGATGTAAAGTCAATGTTGTCATTTCCAGACCATGAGAAGTTGCCGCATACAAATATGAAGAGAAAGAAGACTGTATTGGGAAGGAAAAGGATGAGCAGCTGAAGATCCCGATGTGAGTGTNGTCCTCACGCACCTGGGGTCTTTTTCCCATTCCATGCATAATGTATCTGAAGGGGATCGTCAGTGTTAGGCGGAGCAACAAATCCGTGCTGCATACCTCATCTGCGAACGTTAGGATGTAGTCATATATGATCAATGCGAGCATAGCCACGAAATAACGCTGCAATGTTTCGGTGAGATAAGTGCCAGAACGTGCTCAATGCAAGGACTCCACTAACCTTATGATCTAGTCTGAAAGCTCCGAGAGTAAGTGCAGCTCATATCGGAGTGATTAAAACAATATACAGGTCATTTCCAAGCTCGAATATCACAGAAGGAGGAAGCGCATCCATGTTGAAAGATGGCAATTACCCAAAGGATGGAGGTGAGTTCAAGTACGATCACTGGTTCTTTAAACTAGTCTACGACTTCCTCTTACATGGCTTCCAGCAAGGCAGTGAAGCCAAGGTGGATCTAGCGCCAGCAATGCAATTCTATTGTAGGCGTTAAAAGATATCCATCAAGGCACTCCGGCCGAAGTCTTTGTCCCGTAGGGAGAATGAATTTCGCAACCATCTCTGTCACAAGCTGATATCTTGAGTCGTTATGAAACTGGAATTGGTGATATACGTGTGTTTGATAGTGAGTAGCAGTGGTGGCGTGAAAGACATCAAACATTATTATTGTGCAATGTGGGCGCATGTCCCATGATGCCGTGACCGGAGATCAAAAAAGGATTTACCGAGAAACACCGGATATCTCTCTCTTACCTTTCAATTCACCGGCGAATCTCGTCTGAACTTGAGGATGTTGGGATGAGAACATTCTCGGCGTGTTACTGGTCATTCTGCGCAATTCCAGGAAGGCACGATGTGAGTACCAAGTGCCCTAATTTGGGTACTACAAGAGAATCAGCATCTTTCGAAGGCGCCTATAGCAAACCAGTGCCCGTCGTAAAACGCTGATGACTTGTCGAAGTTGTAGGCCGTGACACGTCCAACGTTATACTTCTATCGATCATGCCAGGGATGGAAGAACCCCAAATTGGCCAATGGATCAGGATATATAAAGCCTACATTGTTCCTACGCTTTCTCCATAACTCTTCTTCTTCAACACCCACGATATGTCTTCCCTTGCTGAACTCTCTCGCCTCTCGAAAATTATCTCAGACTCGGTCGCTAGCCTTGAGGCTGCGTGCACTGACTCGCAGACTCCATTCCCCAGTATCAATGAACCTGGCTTCAATCCTGCGAGTGAAGCCTTCCGTTTCAACCCCAAGGCAGCCACCGCATGCAAGGCCATCGCTGCTGCTGGACTTCAGCTTGCAGCTGCGGCACTTCCACCTCCAGATGCTCTGTACTTGACTGTTTCAGGCGTAAGTACTTTCCTCGGTTTACACGAATGACACAAAGTGTTGACTTCGCGTCGCTTTCAGAGCTTTCATTCTGCTTGCTTGCGGGTTGCGTTGGAAGCTAATGTGACTGAAATCCTGCGTGAGGCTGGCCCAGAGGTATCCGTATACCTTTCCCGAGTCACATTTTATTGGTCTTAACAGTGCTACTACTGTAGGGATTACACGCCGACGACATCGGTAAGAAGGCCGGCATCGACGGTCAGAAACTGGGTATGCACTTCTTCTCATGTGCCTCTGTCGATTCTAAACGTGAATGTCTTACAATCGTTCAGGTCGAATTCTTCGTGTTCTTGCTACGCATCACGTATACCGTGAGATCAAGCCTGATGTTTTTACCAACAACCGCCTGTCTGGGATGCTCGACACAATGAAAGCTCATAGCGATCTCGTTGCTCAGTATGTGTGGCGCACTCCTTCTATCTCGAAGAGACTAACACCCGGCAATTTCAGCCCCGAAACCAAGAATGATCACACCCCAGGATTCGCCGCCTTGGTCGGTCACCAGTAAGTCTTTATTCTTAAGAATTCTAGGGATCGACCGGCTGATCTTGATGGCGTAGCCTCGACGAAACCTTCAAGGCCGCAGCTTTCCTGTGGGAAAGCATGAGTGACCCGAAGGCGCCTAAAACTGGCAAGGAGAGTCCAGCGGCGTTTTAACTATGCTTTCAACGAGAAGGGTGATCTTTGGCAATGGTACGAGAAGGCCGAAAATGCCCACCGGCTCAAACGATTTGGACAGGGC
>LBLO01000012.1:0-103709 GCA_004354395.1 Chondrostereum purpureum
TTAGAACGACTTATCATCTTCGTGTACATACCCGAACTCGTTCGCACCCCATCCAAGGACACGTCCAGATGAAAGCAAAGCAAAGCTACTGCGGCCACCGGCAACTAGCTTCCTCACCTCTAATCCTTTCAAGGACGGAATTTCAAAGAGAAAGTTGCAGAAACGGCCATGGTGGTCTTTGGTTGATGTTCCATAACTGGAATTAGTCAAAGTATTGGAGAGTGACTTGGGGGTCAACTGCAAGGGGACAATTGCTGTTGGGAGGCGGGAAGAAGGATCATGGACCTCAATTTTGCGAATACCTAATTGACCAAAAGCATTTGCGTTTGCCGTGATGGGATGTGCAAAAGCGCGGCCAGTCGAGGTCAAGGCCAACAAGTGGTCGGTTCCCACGGATATGGAGGTGAACCTGAAGGATGACTTAGCATTAGAATAATCACATCAAAGGAAATTAGCTTGCTCACTTCTCCCGGGAGCCCAGAATCTGCCTAGGAATGATTTCAGCAAAGTTCATGGTCTCCTCCTCACCCCAAAACCATCCTGTCCCCCACCACGGAGAGCTAGCAGGTGTTGCGGAGCCTGTCGGGAGATTCTGCTTGGAATGGCGGGAAGAGAAAGTATAAATTCGTCCAGAAGCGGAAAGGGCGTAGACATGAGAGTCCGTTAATTGGAGTGACACGATGTTCTAACCAGGTCATTGCATGAGACAAACTAAAAAGACAAACAGGGAGGTGTATATACCTTACCGCGCAGCGTTAACAACGGTGTTGGACTAGAAGAGATGTCATCGTAAAAGCTGGAGCCCCATTGGTAGACATCCCCTCGAGCATCAATACAGGCGGCGTGCTCTTTGTGCAGGGCGAGATCAAGGAGGGCAACATTGTCTAACCATGCTGCAACTGTAGGATTCTTGAGGGATTCATCTGAGAAATTCCCTGGAAGGAGAGTCCGACACCTATGCGGCTATCGTTCAAAGGGGAGACGCCAGATATTGACTAAGATAATACTGACGCATTCGAGCCGAAAACAACAGAATGTAGTGTTTCTGGATCTTTTAATACAGCCGAGGAAATGCTGTCTTCGTTTTTTTCTCCAGACTTTGATGTCGAGTCCAATGACGGTGACTGGGTATCGTTGAAGACAAGACTTCCACTGGAATAACAGACTAGAGTTCCTGCAGTCACCAGAGATGCAAAAAGAATCGCATTTGAAGGTCTGATAATATGCGCTGCAGATGAAACATGATTGTCATAGTTCCTGCAAGATTGCAATAGAGGGCGCAAGGAACGTCTTCGGAGCATATCAACGAAAGTGTGCACTGTGCAGTGTGAAACCGAAATATTGGCGTGACACTGCACACGCGTTGCACGTTTGCACGTGTCAGGTTGTCACACTTCTCAATGTCTTTCTTCCAACAGCAGCCATCTCGAAAGGACCAAAAGCAAGCGGAGAACCCTGCTCTTCAGCCATGGGTCGAAAAATAGCGCGTGTATATGCTTACTTACGCGCTATCTACTGACCAACCTCTAGCCGCCCAAAAACTATTGATGAAGTCTCCGCTCAAGATCACACAGTCGCTGTGCTACGAAAGACCTTGACATCGACCAATGTAGGCACACCTATCTTCAATTTTGTATTGGTCATAATCTGAGCTACAGCTCCCTCATATGCTCTTCTATGGGCCCCCAGGGACTGGAAAAACATCCACCATCCTGGCTCTATCACGTCAACTTTTNGGGTGAGCGCACTGTTCTCTTTATTACGTTTCTCATACGACATCTCTGATAAGTTTAAAGGCCAGATAACTTCAGGAATCGGGTTCTTGAATTAAACGCGTCAGATGAGCGCGGAATCTCTATTGTTCGCGATAAAATCAAGAATTTCGCCCGCCAAACTCCCCGCGCAGAAGCCGTGGCATCGGACGGAAAATCATATCCCTGCCCACCGTACAAGATTATCATTCTTGACGAAGCAGATTCTATGACCCAGGACGCACAAGGTGCTCTCAGACGGATTATGGAGACGTACGCGCGAATAACTAGATTTTGTTTGGTCTGCAACTACGTAACGAGGTATGGTGTTGTTGTTGCTTCGACTTAATGTGCTTCCCCTCAATTAAATTTCTAGAATTATCGAGCCCCTTGCATCTAGATGTTCAAAGTTCCGTTTCACTCCTCTTTCTGCCCCATCATCCACCTCCCGTCTTTCTCATATTGGAGATGCTGAGAATGTTGTTTTGGACCAACCAGTCTTAGACGCCCTAATCAGTACATCTCAAGGAGATCTCCGTCGCGCTATAACATACCTTCAATCCGCATCGCGTCTTTCGTCTTCGACCACTCCTCCAATTCCAATAACCCCTGTGGATATTGAAGAGATAGCCGGAGTGGTGCCTGCTTCAGTTATCAGCGACTTCGCCCGTGCGATTGGGGTAGAGATCTTAGACTCAGATGATATGGCAGTTGAACCTAAGAGGGGGTTTGATCCCATACGCAAGAAAGTTGGRGACCTAATGAAAGATGGATACTCCGCTGCCCAGGTACTCTCTCAGGTGCGTCTTTTTTGCGTTTTGACTTGATGCCAACCCTTAAATTTACAACTACGGTAGCTTCATGATCTGGTCATCTTGCATCCTACCCTTAACTCTCAACAAAAATCGCAATGCGCAATTGTGTTCGCCGAAGCAGACAAGGCACTGTGTGACGGAGCTGATGAAGAGTTGTGGATACTAGAGGTTGCATTGCGGGTTCATAAAGCAGTCAAATGAAGCTATACCGCACCTCTGGTTATCTGTTTTGTTACTTCCCCGAGAGTTGTACTTTGTGAAACTTACATTAAACAAATATTCGATGAAACCACTTTGCAGTTCCCTCCTATTACACTAGATGGTATATATGTCAGCTACATAGCGAGGATTGGTAAAATCCATTCGAAAGTACACTAGCGGCGGACTGAACAAATCAGGATACACCGTCTGTACTTGCGATGAGGTGTCGGACAGTAGGYTTTACGACCCAAACTTTCCGTTTGTCATCCTTCTCTCCAATCTCTCGCACCTTGGCCTCGATGGCATTTTTCTTGACCTTCTGAGTTCGAAGGTCCTGATAAACCATCTCAACGAGCGATGTGAGACTCGAAGTCTCCAGGGAAGTAATCTTAGAAACCAGATATGGCAAGTGAGCGTCTGGGAAGGGGAATTTAGGGTTTAAGTTGAGTTTCTTCGCGAGAGTAGGCGGATCGTGAAGGCCAGACGTTGATGCTATATCAGCAGACGCCGGGACGACTGATCGTTGAGGAAGGGAAGGGACAGCGAAAACAGAATCATTCTTTCTAGTAGTAGATGATGATGCATGTCGGGGACCTGGATGTGCTGTAGAAACATAGGAGAATGGATCCAATGGGAACGGCGAATCTAAAGGATCGTCAGTTCATATGGACTGTATCATTATTAGAGAACATGTCACCGTTGAATAATCTCATTGAGTAAGGCTTAAAAATGTCGTGTCCGCCATCGCCAATGGCATGTTCCCAGCAAGGTCCTTTGGCAAATGGCACAAGGGGGATTACCACCTTTCGCCTTTTGCTTGTATTTTTCTCCCCTTGTTCAGTGGTTTTGCGCTTGGGTGGAGGTGCAAGTACATCAGGCAGCAAAACGTCGCCCAATTGCTCAGGTAATGGAGTGCCACAGTCAACTTGGTCATCGTCGTCCACAAGCCAACTGTCCATATCCGAATCTCTGTCACTATCATCGCCATCATCATCTTCGGCATTCTCAACATCGTCTGCATCTCCTGCAGGCTCCTCCTCCCATTCCTCGCCGCTATCATAAGAATAGTCAAATTGCAACGCGTCCCGAGCTAGAGGTCTGCGAGGAGTGATAACATTTCCTGGACGCGTCCATGTACCCAAATATCCTGGTCGAACATCGTCATGGAAAATGAGGACTTTGGCAGGGAACCTCTCGCGGGAGCTTAGCATGGACGTCAGTTTGCGCACGAGGCCTGTGTCTCCAGAGACCTCCGCTTCAGATAGTAAATTGATCACTTCCCGGACGGGTGTGCTAGCCTGGTGTCGACGTTCTGTAAGTTGCGTCCAGGAAGCAGGTAAAGATTCGAGAACATTCCGGAGATGTTCTATAGGAAACGCCAGAATAAGCAGGGGAAAGRTCCGNGGRAAGGGGGNAGGGNCTCTCACCTGACTCCGACATGCAAGAAACATCCAACGGGGGGACTGCTTCCACATCCCTTGTATCGACTCCTTCGCGTCGCTCAGGTTCATCTGCATCGATGACAATAACGTCTGGCCGAATGGCTCGAGATCGTTTCTTCGGGAATTGAGTTTGAATGAACCAGTTGGTCGGAGCGATTTCGACGTCTTTCTTCATTACGAAGGGCTTAAATGTCCTGTCAAACTCAAGACCAGGAACATCGTGGGTGTCTTTGTTCTTGGAAGGAGATGCAATGGCGATCTTATCCGTTGAGGAAGACGCAACAGCAGCCTTGGGCTTCCCAAAGAAGTTAGCCATCAGGGAACGGGATTTATTCTGTCTATCGCGTTCTTTTTTCTCCTTCTCTGCCTTGAGTAGTTTCTTCTCGATTCTCTCTTGCTCCTGCAATGCATACACAAATGAGAAACTTTGGACGCCCCCCCCCCCATTCAGATCTCTCGCACCTTCGCTAATTTCTCAGGATCTAGCACCTTTTTACCCTTCGCTCTTATCGACGTGCTGTTGTGCATCTGTTCATTGAAATGGGAGCGCGGTTGTTGGGGAAAAGAGTGAGCACATACGGCAATGTCGACTAATTCATTAGCACCTTGGCTGTCTCCTTTCTCATTGGACGATGAGCCAGGGACAGATTCCGGCTCCTGGGCAATGGTAGATTGGGACTGTGCTGGTGCATCTTTGGACGACTTTGAGATACCCTTTGGTGGGGCCAAAATGCAGTTACGATCTGCCTCCGACAGAGATTGAAATTGAGTAAATATATCTTCTCTGGCCTGAAGAAGGATATGTCATTTTAAGAATAGAAATCAAATCCATATAACTGTTTACGCGCCTGTATCCTTTCTGAGCGCCTAGCCTCTGCTCTCTCCCGCACATTTTTCGGTAGTGAGCTCCAATAGTTCTCCCTGACTTCCCATCTCCATATCAGGACACTCGCAGGGAGCTTTGTGCCTAGCTGAGGCAAGTCTAGGCCGTAATTGTGGCGGAGGAGGACGGTTTGAATAGTGGCCTCTATGRCAGAAATCGGGAGACATATGGAGGCTGCAGCGTGGGCGTCCTCATCCTCGTCTTTCTCTGGTAAAAGCTGTTGACGAATGTGCTTAGCAAGGACTCCGACGCTTTTGTCACTAGAACGCCGTTAAAAGACAGGCCTGGAAGAAATCAGCGGATTTAGAGTGACCTTTCGTGGGCTAGTTTGGCTATCAGTGGTTTTTGATCGTCCGGAAGTTCCTTGAGTGGGGGTTGCTTTTGATCGACGCGTCTTTGGAGCATGTCGCGAAAGTTCACGATTTCTATTGCCAAGTTTGAGTCTAGTCATAGCTGACAATCAAAGAAAAGTCATCGGGTACCTTTCAATGTCTCCGAATGCTTTTCGAGAGAGATAGGTTTCTGCTTGAAGATAACTTTGCCGTTCTTCAGCTCGGCAAGGGCGTTTGAACTTGGGCATGGTCCTGTCAAGTGCGACGCGTTTAATGAGTAAGAAATCGCGTGCAGGAGCGGAACATATGAATCGCTGCGTACTGCATTCAGTAACTTTATCTTCTGAAAGTTGTTGAGCGTCGTTGACCATCGTGCCGTAGCGCTGAGGTTGTCGCTTGAGGGAAAGCGCGTAGAAAGTGTGACGCGAGTCACATGGTGACAACCTCCAAACTGATTAGTCAGTATGGTCCGGCCCGCCTTCACGTGATGGTCTTGAGGCTTAGGGTTGTCCTTCTTCCACAACCATTATATTCCTTTCAGATCGACCACGTCTGTCCGACACTCTCAGATAGCGCGCTAAATTAACTCCAAGAAATGGAGGCACGCTCACTTTCCTCTCGATCCGTGTTCTGGGGTTCCTTTTTCTTACATCTTTGTTCTCAAGGTCCTACTCGATTTCTCCAAAGAGTTCGATGTCTCCCTGATGGACAGGGTCGTAATGGCATTTTATACGAGCAGCTCACCCAAAGAGGTATGTTCTGATAGGTGCTTTTGAACTGAATCCTTCCTCATAGTGGCTATCACGTCTAGCAACAACTCGCACAGCAAGTGCTTACACAGTTCCAAGAACACCCTGAGGCATGGACAAGGGTCCCCGATCTCCTTGAAAGATCGTCATTTCCGCAAGCCAAGGTTGACTCGACAGWCTTAAACGTGACCATCGCGCATTCTAACGTCCTTTCTTCGCCCACAGTACATCGGTCTCCAAATCCTGGAAAAGCTGATTACCACAAGATGGAAGACCTTGCCAGAAGGACAGCGGCAAGGTAACTAACTTTCTCGCCCGAAATCTGCCTCAAGAGCTTTATCTAATACAATTATTTCAGGCATCCGAAATTTTGTTGTGGGGGCCACAGTCAAGGTCGCCTCAGATGAAACCACGTTGAGGAAAGAGAAAACTTATGTTAACAAGCTTAACTTGGCCCTCATTCAGGTTTATTCCTTACAACATGTCATCACACATTGCGCTTACGAGTTTCATTAGATTCTTAAACAAGAATGGCCCCATAATTGGCCCAATTTCATTACAGAACTTGTCGAATCCTCTAAAACAAATCTCTCGCTGTGTGAAAACAACATGGTCATACTCAAGCTACTATCCGAAGAAATCTTTGACTTCTCGGCAGAACAGATGACACAGACGAAGATCAAGAACCTGAAGAACCAAATGTGTGGCGAGTTCTCTGATATCTTCAAGCTTTGCTCCGAAGTTCTTGAAGAGGCCAACAAAACATCCCTGATCAAAGCCACTTTGGAAACACTCCTGAGATTCCTGAACTGGATACCATTGGGCTATATTTTCGAGACAACCATCATCGATCTCCTTCTAAACCGGGTACGTACACCATGTTCTACGCCTATTGCTGCCCTAACACGGTCTCTAGTTCCTCGAAACTGTAGAATTTCGCAATGTCACCCTCAAATGTCTTGCAGAGATTGCTGCCCTTAATGTTGGTCCCGAATATGACCCCAAATTCGTGATCCTTTTCGCGATGGTTATGACCTCAGTCAACCGCATGATTCCCCCCAGCACGAACATCGCACAGGCATACGCTAACACGAACGATTCGGGACAAGAACTCATCTTGAACCTGTCTCTGTTCCTTTGTAATTTCCTTTCGAACCACGTTCGTTGCGTAGAGTCCGAAGATCACCGCGACGTCCTTTTGAACGCTCATCTCTATATGGTCAAAGTATCGCAAGTAGATGAACGCGAGATATTCAAGATCTGTTTGGAGTATTGGCTGAAACTCGTTTCGGAACTGTATGAAGAGATCCAAAACCTTCCCATCGGAGATTCTGGCCTCCTCATGGGACTTAGTTTGGGCAGTAACGGTCCTGGGAGCATGTTGGNAGGAATGTCTCTCCGCAAGAATATCTATAGTGATGTCCTGTCAAACCTTCGTTTGGTTGTCATCGAGCGAATGGTCAAGCCCGAAGAAGTGAGTAGCTTTTTTTGTAATAAATTTTAGGCTTATCATATTCTCCAGGTTCTCATTGTAGAGAACGATGAAGGAGAGATCGTTCGAGAGTTCATGAAAGAAAGTGACACCATTGTCCTTTACAAAACCATGCGAGAACTCTTAGTCTACCTCACACATTTGGACGTCTCGGACACCGAAACTATCCTCACTGAGAAGCTGGCGAAACAAGTTGATGGCTCGGAGTGGTCTTGGAACAATTTGAATACCTTGTGTTGGGCCATTGGGTCAATCTCCGGAGCTATGAGTGCGTGTAGAAATCGGGTTTCTCTGCATTTTTTTGTTAATCCGCGCCTCTAGATGAAGAGACAGAGAAACGATTTTTGGTAACCGTTATCAAAGATCTCCTTGGGTTGTGTGAAATCAAGCGGGGGAAAGATAACAAAGCCGTCGTTGCTTCCGACATTATGTACATTGTTGGACAATACCCTAGATTCTTGAAGGCGCACTGGAAATTCTTGAAGACAGTCGTCAATAAACTGTTCGAATTTATGCACGAAACTCACGAAGGTAAGCCATTTCTGCAGCCTTTCTATTCTTACTAAACCTGTTATGATTCAGGTGTGCAAGACATGGCCTGTGATACCTTTATCAAGATCGCACAGAAATGCCGCAGACATTTCGTTATGCAACAATCCGGCGAACAAGAACCATTTGTAGACGAAATTCTGCGCTTATTGCACCGTATCACTGTGGATCTTTCTCCCCAACAAGTGCACACGTTCTACGAAGCTGTTGGTTACATGATATCTGCCCAACCAAACAAGCCGCAGCAAGAAAAGCTCATTTCCAAGCTCATGGAGTTGCCCAATAATGCGGTACGTCCATTACACAGACTCGTTATGTGCGATAATATCAACATGGATCTGCTACAGTGGGATTCGTTAATGGCACAGGCTTCCCAGAGCATGGACGTCCTGGCTAATGTCGAAAACGTCAAAATTTTCTCTAATGTTCTGAAGACAAATGTTGCCGCTTGTACATCTATTGGAAGTTTCTATCTCCCTCAAATAGGTAGAATTTTCCTGGATATGTTAGGTCTATACAAGGCCGTCAGTGGTGTCATCAGCGAAACTATTTCAATCGAAGGTGAGTACCTGCGAAGCTAAGCCCCCGCCCTTTGGCTCTAATGGAGTGCTTCATAAGGCGATATTGCTACCAAGACGCCCAAGATTAGGGGCCTGCGGACAGTCAAGAAAGAGATCCTCCGTCTAATGGAGACATATATCAAAAAGGCGGAGGACCTAGAGGCTGTCAACAGTAATTTCATCCCTCCATTGTTAGACGCGATTCTTGGCGACTATACTCGTAATGTCCCGTCAGCTCGCGACGCGGAGGTTTTGAATGTGATGGCAACGATTACAATCAGACTAGGAGTACGTCCCTTCCTAATAAATGCAGTCCAACTATTTATTCCATCTACAGCCTCTCCTCACGCCTCAAGTACCAGCTATATTGGAAGCAGTCTTTGAACCCACTCTCACCATGATCAATCAAGACTTCGCAGAGTTCCCTGAGCATCGTGCGGGTTTCTTCAAGCTCCTCAGGGCAATCAACCTCAACTGCTTCCCTGGTATGATTCACTTCATACCCTTTTGATAATATCTACTTACCTCATGGGCTCTCAATCATAGCGCTGCTTGACATACCACCCGCGCAATTCCGCCTCTTCATGGACAGCGTCAACTGGGCAATCAAGCATACAATGCGGGATATTGCAGAAACCGGTTTGAATCGTGCGTATCTTTATCTTCGTTTGTTTCCCGCTACATGTCTCTGAGGCCCATAACCCTAGTTTGTTTGGAAGTTGTCAATAACTTTGCTGGAGCCGCCGACATCAATATCTGCAACGCGTTCTTCCAACAGTACTTCCTTAGCATTGTCCAGGATATCTTCTTCGTTTTGACAGATTCTGACCACAAAAGCGGTTTCAAGTTGCAAAGCGTACTACTCGCCCGCATGTTCCAGCTAGTTGAGACGGATGTTGTCAAGGTTCCTCTCTTTGATCCCACTCAATTCCCTGATGGAACTATGTCAAATACTGTGTTCCTTCGAGAGTACACCGCTAATCTGTTGAGATCAGCCTTCCCCCATCTCCAACCGTGGGTGTTAGCACTTTTTTTGGCAAAGGCATTCCTGACGATAATATTTAGTATCCAAATCCAATCATTCGTCAACAACTTGGGTGAATTCCACAATGACCCCAATCGGTTCAAATTGGCACTACGCGATTTCCTTATTCAACTGAAGGAGTTCTCGGGGGACAACACCGAACTTTTCCTCGAGGAGAAAGAGGCCGAAACTCTGCGTCAAGCCGAACAAGAGAGAGAAGCGGCCATGAGGATTCCTGGAATGCTGAAACCATCTCAAATAGAGGACCGCGACGAGGACATATAATAAGTATCATCTCAGCGGCTCTTTCATCGTTTACCTGCGTAACTCTCTTTCTGGCTCTCACCCGTTCTCGTACTAAGCACTTTCTTCTGTAACACAAGTCATTGGAGGAGCTCACCTCGTTCGTTTCATTTCATTTATCTTCTCGTTGTTGTCGCGATGTCCTCTTTTCTATGTACTTATAGTTAGCAAAAGCACCAAGTAATGTAGAATCTACCAGAAACAATTTGATGTATTCATTCCGGTCCGGTCAAATGATGGGTAATCGCTGGATGTGATCTCTGATTACTGGTGTCAAGACCCAGAGTCTTCGTTACATCCAACAATGTTTAAGAAGTGAACTCTATTCGGGACATTTGCTCTCAAACTACTAAAGCTTTTTGCTCCGCAGATTCACCCCCTCTACGGATATTGCAGGACACACTCCAATTAAATCTTCTGTGCAGAGATCTATACGTGCCGCCGTCTTGGCCCAATGGAAGATCGAACCGGAAACGCTGGAGNCCATCTGGCCAAAGAAGGAGGGATTAGTTCTTGTTAAATGGTCTGAGATTTCTCCACCTTCCTTCCACAGATCCTTAGTGAGCTCTTGTGTGTAGCAGAGAACATATATCTATTTTTACTGTCCAAGGAGAACCTATCCTGTTCCAGCATTTCGATGGTCCCTTCTACCCAACATTAAAACTGTTGCATAAATGTCTGTCTTTCCAAATTCTAGCCGATAATACTCGCGCTGGACACTTTATTCAGATCCCTACATCCTTCCCAAAGTAGGCATCGACCGTGGGGCAATTCGTTTTCTCCTCTCAGGAGCCCATATGATGTGTCCAGGAATGACGTCTGCCGGGGGCTACCTACCTTCAACAGGAGAAAGATTGGCCGCAGAAAT
This sequence comes from Chondrostereum purpureum, assembly GCA_004354395.1. Lineage (NCBI taxonomy): Eukaryota > Fungi > Basidiomycota > Agaricomycetes > Agaricales > Cyphellaceae > Chondrostereum > Chondrostereum purpureum. The sequence continues at coordinate 10,970 of LBLO01000012.1, forward strand.
CCCTGTCGCCATCCACGCGGAAGGAAAAGAGCATGCTGTAGGTGTGGGCATAACCAAAATGGGGACGGAAGAGATGAAGAAAGTCAACAAAGGTGTGGGGGTTGAGACGGTCACTTACTTAGGAGATGACCTTTGGGCTTTGAAGAATCTTTAGAGAGTTTTTTAAATTTCTGAATATGAATGGTTCACAGAGTTGTTGGTTGCATGTTGAAACGTTGATCGACAGCCATTTCGTTTTGATTCACATATGTAGAAGGTTCATCCGAAAGCCATCGCTGAACATTGTCCATGGCTTGCGTTGGACAACGCGAAATCGATGGGAAAAGATATGGCATTGCAGACCATCATTCTATAGATGAATGGGTATATATACCAAGAGAAGGTAAAGTACTATGACTACAGAGTGCTTTACCATACATAGCAACGCAACAGTATTAGCACCCTTGGTATGAATTGTGGGACGAGTGTGGATCGACGGGAAAGAGGTATGTATCGATAGAGTAAAGGAAAGGATCATCGATGTCGCCGTATACATGAGGGTTTATCAATCGCAACTCACTACGATCTACAGGTAACGGCACAGAGGCAGGATCACAGGTCAAAGAAACAGCTGATCCTCCGAAGGATGGTGTCGAAACCATGTCGGAATCATCGTCGGAGGTGTCTTCAATGGCATCGGGGACCGGGAGCTCTCCAATTGTCTCTTGTATGTAAGGACAGAAATGATTGGAATCTGAAGAGCATGAGATGCCATCAGAACCAGGGCTGGATGCAGAGAGGTTTAAAAGGGTGGAGGAATCTTCAGAAAACGCAGATAGCGATGTGGACGGTGTAGTAACATGTACAGGTGAGAAGTAGTGGAGATCAGGGAGTCCCTCAGAGGAAGAAGATGGGGAAAACGATGGACTTGTGGAGGCATCCTCTTCATCTTCGTCTAAGCAAGGGGTACGTATCTCGGTGAAGTCGTCTTCGTCCCCTAGTGTTTCGAGGAGGGAATCTAACCACTGGGATTCAGCACCCTTTATGTCAAGTGCTTCATCGAGAGACAGATCGGGATCAGGGAACATAAAGAAATCCAGCTCCCCTTCCACCGTAGAATCTTCATCTACCGTGTCAACGAGGGTTTCTGATACTGGGGGCGGAGTGGAAGGAAATGAATGTACGATAGAGTTCTTGAGAAGGACCCAGCGATGCAAACTGCAGCTGTCTCTTCCAGTGACGGAAGAGTGCAGCTTGGAGCGGGCGAGCGAGAACAGGATGGAAGACTGAGAAGTCATAGAGTATGGTACGAGCAGCCAAAGTGGGATTTGAGTCAAAGTTGGTTTGCTAAATACATAGCCTCAGTAAAAACAGGTTTCCACCAGAAGTGTGTATATAGCGTACGTTGTATGACACTTGTCAATGCTTTATACGTTCTGTGACGAACGGTTCGAATAGTAGAGACCCTAGAGTGGTACTGCGGAGGCGAGCGTCGACCATGCTGGGGAATGAATGCAGAAGATAGTGGGGTATAGGACTACAACGTGCAATGACGATAGACTCCGGAAGATATGCAGGACTGTAGGGCGCTTATGGATACATGCTGGCGAAGAGCAAGAAGGACTACATTACTCAGACATTCCCACCTGCCTTTTCTAGCAGGTTCTGACTCGGTGCCATCATGACTCCTTCGATTACTGGTCCCAATTTGTCGCCACACTGCGCAACATCACACCATAATGATAATGGTCTGTCTTAGGCTTTACAGACAAAGTCATATCACTCTAACCCTGCATAACGAACGTCTGCATTTTCTTCCAGCCAAGCCATCCACTTCTTCATAAATCGTCCTCCGTGAACGACTGTTGATGAATCGCCTACGATGCACTATCCAATAGGGATTAACTTCCAGTGAACTAGGGTGCAAGCTTTGGATGGCTCCTACCAAATGTCTTTTAGCCCGTGTCATCGCGACTAATGTCGTTCGATGGGTTACTTGGATATATCAATGACGGTCGTAGGGAGGAAGCTTACCGTTCAGTCTTCGTTTATCTCGGAGGAAACCTACTTCCCTCTACACCGCCGTGTGTCAGTCAGAATCCATACAGGATCAGTGTTTCAGCACCTTATCGTTACTTCTAACCAGGCTGATGATAACGGTGTCTTTTTCTCGCCCCTGCATTCCGTCAACAGTCCCAATTTCCAATGATTGGCCGTACAACGGTCGTAAAACCGACGCAAGAAGTGTTACTTGTGCTTGATACCTGTAAATAAAGCTCTTCAATCATACGTAGCATAGTGCACCCGCAACGAAGACGCGCACGGTGTGATGACCGACATTGTGTCGGCTGCAAGTCCTGCGTCACACTTGTACACCAATCAACCAACGCAATATTCAATGCAAGTCATCCTTACGAGAGTTCCTATCCATTTCTTGACTATAGTCACTTCGTTCTCGTTACAACGACTTCCTTCGTCGCCATCCCCTTCCAATCTTTCAAAGTATTCACAACCAGCAGTGTCAAAGAATACCACCGGTGTTGATAGTAATTCATCGTCATCAGCAAAAGACTCGGCGGTAGAAATCTCTGCGAGAGTGTGGGATTCTACTGATTTGTCTGCCTTGAGTTCTGACCCATACAATGTGACGGAAGGGAATTCGCATATCTTGGAATGCATCCTAGTAGTAACAGTGGCGCTAAGGTAGCTCGAATGATAGAAGATTGAATGAATCGCTAACCTGTATTGCACTCTGAGCATTCGCTTGATATCCTTACCATACATGCGCTCTAATCTGTCGAAAAGAGTAGTTTCCAATGACCGAGGTGGCTTGAGGATTTGAAGTTTCTTTTGAGGCGTCTGAACCACCATCNTGCGGACGCAGATTGTGGCTCTAACTCCGTCGTCTGATCCTCCCCACTAACATCTGACTCTGAATCTGAATCAACTTTTGGTAATGGTCGCTGCTCCTGCTTGGCTTTAGGTGTCGCCTTGGTCTGCATCTTCGATTGAGGGTCCCGCTTGGACCGGGACACGTTAGAGGCCTTTTTTAATTTCTGCTTCGTGTCAAGTGAAAGTATGGTCGGCGGGAGTTGCTTGGGATCCCCAGCGAGGATGAGCTTCTTCGCTTTGAAGATCGGGATCCAACAGACCTTCAAAAATATCGTTCAGGTACTCTCAAAACAAGGGTGTAGCAATACGGACAGCTTCCATTGCTTGGGTGGCTTCGTCGATTATGAGAACATCAAATTTTTGGTTTTGGAGTTGTCGACTCCCAGAGGAGTGGCAAGTTGCAAGGACGACCTAACGCAGGGTCGTTAACAAACCCTGGACAACGTCACTAAATATGCATACCTGGGCATCCTTTAAGACCGACATAACTATTCCTCGTTCCCGCTGTCGATACCTACGGAAGATAGTAAGGATATTATATGGAAAACTGCAAAACTGCATACTCTTTCCGCAGTAACTTGACCTCTTGCCACATCTTCTTTCGTTCCAGTCCTTTTAGTTTTCCTTTCCCTTTGCCAGCCAGAGTCTGAAGTGCTGCCTCAAGCTCTGTCTTGATATCCTTTGCAAGTTCAGCCTTGAAGAATCGAANCATCGTTAATAGACTATCCGACATGTCACCACGAAAATTTCAGCGGAATCTCACTTCATCACTTCGCGATGCTTGCATTTCTAAAGTGGATTCTAACACAGACTTCTGAGACATTACGCGAGCAGGATGTCCAACTCGGGTCACTTTGATTCTATTACCAGACACCGGAAGTGCCAGAAATCGTTCGAGAATGTTATCCACAGACAAATTAGATGCGCCACAAACAAGGACTCGTGAGGGATTTGGGCCAGCTGTGAGTTGGCGAATAATTTCAATCAATGTGTGTGTTTTACCAGTCCCTTAAAACAGGTTTTGGTTATCTGGTCGCAAGCAGAAATTCAGAAATTCACCTGGAGGCCCATGGATGCAAGCAACTTCCGGAGACTCAAGGCAAAACCGTACAGTCTCCTTCTGACTTTCGTTCAAGTTTGAATCAAAAAATGATATCTGTGGCGTCTTTGTAGGAGCAGACATCCTATCTATGCCAAGCAGAACTCGAATCAAGGGTGTCAATTCAGGAGAACCTGCCTTTCCTATCTAAAGAAGTTGAGGTATCGGCCACTAACAGGAGAGGTTGAGTAACTCACATAAGATCCTTCCAACTGTGCGAGCGCTTTATCCATTCTAAGTTTTAAAGAAATTGTTATTTATGGTCATGTAACAAAATTCAGCTTCAATATACCTGTCATATGTTACGCTGTTTGCCAATTTTAGGATTCGACAACGTTCTGGCAAATCAATTTCTTCTGAGGCGGAATCAGAAGAATCTATGGCAATGGTAATACGAGTGTCGGAGACCTTGAGTTGGGAACCGACATTAATTCGGAGTTGGTGCATCTCTGAATCAGGTATGGTAATATTTCTACCTTGTAGACGACGCCTTCTAGTTGAGATTCTACGCCATTCCCAGCGTTTAATTTCTTCGCTGTTGCCTTCTTGGGTGGTCCGTTAGATGCAACGTGTGCTTCTATCCGGGCCAAATCTCCTGGCCTGTCACAGAGGTCTACCAGATACGAATAGGCAAACAAGAAGCAAGTTACCTGAGGGCATGAGGAGGGAAGATCTGGCTTGTATGATATGCAGCAGGGCGTTCTAATTCAATCAACCTATTAAACATCTCAACACTGTACCAAAAGGTTTCTATTGAGGATAGAATGGGCGTACGATTTACCCCCCAGACCGATAGTGACATTGACCACCCCCAAGCTTCCAAGTGATAATCCTTTCTGCTCTAATAGACGAGGTCCGCAATTGGAGAAAAGAAGAGAACTGCGCTCGATCTCTGCTTTTCGCTCTTGAGCAAGTAGCTCACGATGTCTTGCGATGAATGCTTTGACATTCTCCAAGTCCATGACTGACGGAAGGAGGAGGCGGCACTTCGGACCGAGACCGTGGTTAGGACTGAAGTAACTTTGACTACATACCAGAGTCTCTCACTGTCTTCTACAGTAAACCTGTCATAAAATACATGAAATCACAATAAACCAATATACATTATGCGCTAGGATCAAATGGAGCGAATGCAGCTTTGAATGCAGCTGCGTCAGCCCTGTCTTCCTCCTCCGAGAGTAAACACGACTTCCAGTCTAGTCTCAAATCGGGAAGTCCTAACAGATGTAGCAATACTTGTCTGGCCCCACGAGAACAAAGTGAGCTCGAAGTTCAACGTGGTAGTAAACGAGACACACCTCCCAAACTGAATTCTAAACCCTGGGCCTCTCATGATATGTACCATCTTCCTCCCGTCTGGCAAGTCCACCCTGAAATATCCACCAGTCACGTTCGCCAACGCCTCGTCTGGATCTTCCGCAAAATCCACGCCTTGCATTTTACCATCCTCGATGAATGCACTCTCAACTTTGTCCTGCACTGCAAGGGGTACAGGGACAGCATGCACATGAGCATGCCCCGTCGTCGGTTTCGCAATTTCAAAAAACACTGCAGCACAATGGTGTTTCGCATACATCGCTCGGATCGCTGCTTTCATCCTAAATAAGTGTTAGAATGATTTGGAAATGATAAACGATGAATACATACTTGAGAGTTTCCTCGAATATTGGCTCTGCAATATCTGCAGGAATCATGGTATACGTTGGATAGTGAGTAATAGGTATAATAAGGACGTGTCCACCACCAGGCACCCCGGCGAAGTCGTTGTATGTGACCGCAGATTGCGTTGGAATTATTTGACCCTTAGGAAGAGTTATATAGCATTCGTTCCCGATTGCAACAATGAGATGTTTCCTGTTCCTGCGATCAGACAACGTGACAGTAGAGAGAGAGGGAGAGAGATCATACGCTAGTTTAGGATTCGAGAGGCAGAACCAACATTCATCAGCTACACAAAGTCATTAGTTAACTGTCGACAAGCACACAGAAAGACCTACGATTAATTTCCTTCGGAGATCCGCGTTTCCTCTCGCCCCTATGCGGTTGTTGGTTGGCAATGAGGCAGTCATCCAGATAGTGATTCTCACTACCACATGCACGACAAACGTAGCCCGGTTTCGGTTTCCTTCCACCAGTATCACCAACAGCATGTTTTACAGGACAATCTCGCAGCAAATGCCCGGGCTAACTGATGATTTAGAGCAGATTCATGATCGAAAGTCGAGGCTCACGGTGTTGCAGGTCCTACAGACATAACCTTCAGGTGGTGTCTCTCGGGCAGGACAATCGTAAATGAAATGCTACACAGATTGTAGGTGAGTGGACCAGATGAGATAAGGCAAGAAATTGGCTGCTAACCTCGGTTGATTCGCATCTCTTGCATTTGTAGCCGGGGGGTGGCTTACCACCATCACCGTTGTCTACAGTTGGTGAGGCACTGGGAGTTTTAGAAGCTATATGTAGAACGTACCTATACGTGGCCGTTTCCCGGCCTGTTTGACATCCCCAAAGATATAGTTCCCACCCGATTCTTCCGCTATCGCTCGTTTTGGCGCCCGAGACATAACTTCAATAAATGGATTTTTTGTCGCGTTCGTCGGTGGTGCTGTTGTTGAAAATTGGGGAGTGATAGAGAATGCGTAGAACCACTATAGATAGATTGATAAGAGTATTTAAGGGCGAAAATATGCTGATACGCACCCGTTGCTTTTTCTGGCCAGCGACAGCCTCTCCAAAAGCACCTAGACTGACAAAACGCGATGGACGACCTTGTTCATCATTCCAAACGTACGGCTCTCGTTCCCAAAAAGCTGGCGGCTCACCCCCCTGGGCAGCAAAATGGTAGCGAGGCTTGATACGACGTAGTACATCATCGACAGCGGGTACACCGATGCTAGCTAGCTGTGGAGAAGGTAGAGGTACTGAACTCAATTGGGTGATACTAGCAGGCCAAACGTTGCTAATAAAAATGTCAACCAGCTGGGAGGAAGATGAAGAGGACTGTATAGCAGCGAGGGATTTGTAATTCTGTCCGATGGAAGAAGTAGACATCGCACTTGTCGACAGACGCTCAATGGTGTGGGTGGAAAAGAAAGGTGAAGCGAATCCCTGGCAGAGCATCCATGAGGTGAAGTGAATGGTTGATGCGCGTATAAGCACTTACTGGGGCTGATTCAAATGATTTGAAGAGGTTCTTGTCATATATCCCACCCAGACACGCTATTCGAAGTCCCTGAGCGGTCGTTGTGAGACCCGACTTATCTACGCGTTAGATGAGACGAAGACGATGAGTGAGAGAGTAGCCGAGAGCACTTACTCAGAAGAAAAACATTCTTGCAAAGCTCACCGCCTGTCTTGGAGAATTTCTGAATCACGGCGTCGGGAAGAGGATGATGACCTTGCATGATATAGCAGGTCAACGGAGCTACAAAACCCTGTCAAGTACACAACGAAGTAGAATGAATCAGGTAGGTACCTTCGATACCTCCGGCTAGGAGTTGATCTATTTGGGTTAGGGAGTGCTCCTCCTCAGAGGAAGGTACTGGGCCAAAGAAATCCCCGATGCATAATGCAAAGTCGAATTTGCCATGTTTCGTGTCAATAGCCTTGATTTTGGCGAATACATCAGATATTGCACCATTTGCAGAGCCCACAGTCAACCTAATGGTTGCAGTTTAGTTTTATGTGAGAGAGGCAGACTTGAATAACATAAACACTTGCACTTTCGCAGAAGCCATGAAGGGATGTAGATCAATGTGGGTGCAGTATGTATAATCTGCAATGACAGCTGTGCCGTCTTGCCGATTTCCTGAATCTGTGCTAGCATTTCAGTCGCCGCCTGAAACATGCTGGGCTCCGAGCGGCCTTGTTGGGTTTAAGTAGTCCTCCAATTAAACGTCAAACGGAAGGCTGATGAGCTTCTCGGGGTCTGGTGTTTGGCCGCCACATATCTATTCTTTCCCCGCCCCAGCCCAAGGCGTCCATGGGCAGCCAACGCAGCCTGCTATAAACTCCCAGCTGACACCCGAGACAATACCTTCTCAGCAGACATCCCGCTTTTCCAAAAACAATGTCACCACTAGAGCATGTTCCGTTCGAGGTTGTTCACATTTTCTGGACCCAGATTCCACAACCAAAATGTGTGAACGTTGTCGAGGGAAACACAGGATATATGCTACCACCAAACGAGCAAAACGAAAACTCGAAAAGGCAGCTCTGAACGGACAAACAGTCACCCCGATAGAACATATACCTGGCTCATCAGCCTTTAGTTCTTCTCCCTCACTCCCCAGCACAACTTCCTCTCAGGCCCGAAAGCAGGCAAGCAACTACGCGTTGTCGCAGTCTTTATTTTACACATTCTTATTCATTTTGATAGAGCATAACAACTAAATGCTCGACCCCAGGGGGTACCACCGTAGACGAACCTATTGGTTTAAGCCAGGACGATATGGATTACTCCCTCGATTCCGAACCCGAGATCATAAATGAACCAGAACCGCCTCCTAACGCTGAACAAGTCCACCCCTTGCCAACAGATATCGCACTGAATTCACTTCAACCTACGAGAATATCCCCACCTCCGCCACCATTGATTGCGTCGAACTGGGACCCTAGCGTGCTCGACCCTCGTCTATTCAGAACTAATTCTACGTCAGAATTGGCCGGTGCGCTCACGCTGCCCATATCGCATGCCCAGTCTTCCACAGCGCATGGTGATACCCTGTACAAGGGTGTCCCTCCCATAGAACATAGAGTGGACCCATCTCTGACGACGGATAAACAGACTTCATCCACACATGCATCCATGGAGGACAGCACCATGGACTCGGACCTCGTTTCCGAACCAACGGATCTTTCTTATGATCTGAAAGGTCTTGACTCGCCTACGGATGATCCTGACAGACCTCCTCGGTTCTGCTCTGTTAAAGGCTGCAAGACTATCATTGCAGGCAAGTCTTGCCCTTGGGTATCAAACATCCTAATCTAATATCTGGGAAAGCTTCTTATTCTTACAAGATGTGCGAACCATGCCGCAACCGTTACCGTTCGTATGGGATCACTAAACGGGCCAAGTGGAAGGCAGAACGCCTTGCGTTTGACAAGGAACTCGAGGAGTTACGAGTAGCTGAAGAAGAACGACGCAAATCTCTCGGTCTACCGGTAATATTCCCTCTCCTACCCTGACCTTCATAGCCACTAATGTCATTCCGTAGCCTCTTGGCGACAATCCAGAGGAACTTCATGCATGGGAACGCTCCATCGTCGATGAGCCCATGACATTCCCTGAGACCCTGACGTCAGCGCTAACAACGACGACAATGCACCCGAGTGCATTCGCTATTCCTCCTGCCAACTTGGTTGCTGCCATGGCTAACACCGCAGCTTCAGGCCATTCTCAGCCTATCCTACTACCGTCCCGCATGTGTACAGTGTCCCATTGCCACAAAATACTTCCGGGCTCATATCTTTACAAGCGTTGCGAGCAGCATCGGCAGCAAAACCGGCACCATAGTCAACTGAAGAGGGAGAGAGAAAAGGTGGAAAAAGAAGCTGGTCCACCTGAAGGTGCTGTTGGTCAACTGTTCGAGGAAGGCTTGACAGCCAAGGCCAGAGAGAAAGTGAAGAAATTCATCGACGAGCGTGAAAGGAAGGACAAGAAAAAGAAGAAAGAACAGGTGAGACCAGACTACAATACATCTCTTACTCGAAAGAAGTCTAAGAAAGGAAAGCAGAAACAGGAAGGAAAATGTGCTACTGAGTTATGTTTTAATATAATTCAGCCAGGGGTCAGATGGAAAAAGTGTGACTTTTGTCGAGCCATGAAACGTCAGCAGAGCACATCGCGGAAGGGAAAAGCGAAGGCGAAGGAAAAAGAGAACGAAAAACTTTCGGGCGACAGCGACTCAAATGATTCTGATCTCTTCGGGGACAAGCTTGCAGGTGCAGATGCAAAGCCTTCCGATGCTGAATCTCAAGAAGACACGGAGTTTTTGGCAGACATCAATTTTTCATATGCGGCCATCGCGCAAATGAATGATATCGCTGACAATGCCTCTTCAAGTATGCATGTCTTCACTGCAGATATGACGGTAAGCTTAAATATGTGGACTAGGTAACGGACACTAACGTGCCTTCTACACAGATTTTAAAAGGGGGTCAAGTCGAAAACTTATTGGATGCAAATTCGCTCGCAACGTTTGATCCGGAATCCAGCACCGTTGTGCTCCCGCAAGATATGCAGAGATCAAATACCACAGCGAAACCAGCACCGCCAGACGCAGCGCCAGTTGTTGTGGACTATACTGACGGTCCTGGTACAAATCTGGAGCAGTCCTCTGGAGTAGCTTCGACCGCGAATGCTCCAGCAACACAGGTCACTTTACCCGTAGACGCACCTATTTTGGATGACGGTGAGGAAAGCAATCTTAGTTTGGCTGCGCCGGAAATAAAACCAGCAGAGAAAGCACCTCGAAAGAAGCGCAAATCCCGTGCACAACCGAAACCTCCACCAGAAGATTCGCCAGTCGCGTCAACCAGTGCTATTCACCCTGCCCCATCTCCTGTACTTCAATATTCTTATTACCCCAGCTACTATATGCCGGGCTACCCTTATGGAGTAGCCATGCCTCCGCCTGCAATGGGCGGGGGTGTCAATCCCTTTCAGTATCTCGCAGTTGGAACCAACAGTGGTTATGTTTATCCTCCCCAATACCCTTATTCCTATCCTTATGGATACCCCCCTTCGTCTCAAAGCTTTACTCCAGCAGCATATTCCTATGGTGTACCACCTCGTCATAGCCCGCCTCAGGGCGAGCAATCCCCATTGTTCACGTCTGTGCAGCCAGCGCAGGAATCCTCTCCGAGTGCAACACCCATTCCCGTCCCTTCCCCCAAACAGAAGGAATCACCTCCAGTCCCCATCTGGCCGTCTCCATCCCAAACACAACCTAGCTACTCCCAACTTCAACTTGCATCACATCGACCAAATCGGGAATTCACACCGCAACCTGCTGACGCCACATTTCAATTCATACCAAAACATAAGTTCAATCACTATCAGCCTAATGTGAAATTCAACTTTCTCTGCTTCCGTATACAAACTCACTGGTTTACAGGCTGCTAAACGGAAACGGACAAAGTTTTTCCGGACTGAGGAAGAATATCAAAGTAACATAGCGCAGCAAGCGATGCAAACTACCTTCCGGCCCCAGTCAAACCATCCTACCCACTCAGCGTCCCATTCTCCTCCTGGCCCTTCTGAGGAGCNTCCAGACGCTTGTCCCATTGAAACTACAGCAACTCCACAAACCATTGTCGCGCCTTCGTCCTCTGTCATTCCAGTGCGTTCCACTCATTTCGTTCTCCAAAGTGTGTGCTGATGATTTGTTCATAGCGTCCATGCGGAAATAGAGCTTGCCATAGGACTACGACAGTTGGCACCATCTGTGACCGATGTAGGCATAAGATCCGAAAACACTCTGCAAAGGCCAAGCAACGTTTGAAGTTGGAGCCAAAGAAGAGCATTCAAGCGCTGGAAGTTTCCCGCCCCGATACCGATGGGAATAAGTAGGGAGCATTCTACACTAGTTTCAGCGATTTATTGGGGTGTACAACATCCTTGTGTTATAGTATTTTAGCTATTGTATAATGAGACTAGTCCCCTTCCGATATCAACCATGTTGCTACATGTACCAAAGCAGCTATCTCTAGACCCACCATACTTTTAAGGACGGCTGCTTTCGACCCTAAAACGTACCCTTTGTTGTTGAAGGTCTTGCGTGTCCATCTAGATACAGTGATAGTGCACAACATGCTAGATTATATCAAAAATTAACACCAGAGTCACAGTGTTATTACACTATCCTTCATCCATTTTGTCGTCTGCAAGGTCATCCTTGACAGTCTCCAGAAGCTTCTTAATTTTCTGCAAACTCTTCGGAGCAATGTCTCTCGCAGCAGCCAGGAGTTGAGCAGACCTAACCTCATTTCCAACTAGACGATAGACCTTGCCTAACTGAAAGATGACATTCGTCTCATCCGGAGTGTGTTTTTGCAAATACTCTAGATCATCGATAGCTTCCTAATAGAGTACACTTGAGAAGGTTAGTCGCAAGAACGAGGAGCATTCACAAACTTGGTAACGCTTTTGGGCAGTGAGGATCTTTGCTCGTCGGAAACGAGCTAGGGCATTCTTCGGAGCAAGCCTGACTGCCTCGCTGAAGATGTTGAGGGCTCCCATTCTATCTCCACGGCGTTCCAATGTCTTCGAACCATCAGCTGAATTAATTCGCCAGTGCAGAGAGGTTTTACATACCAGTCCAACACAACCAAGAAGAACAGCATTTGAAGGGTGTATTTCAACTGCTTTGCGGAAATGATACTCCGCCAAACGTAGTTTGCTTTGCCGTAAATAGCATGTTCCGAGACCATACCTTCAGTTACACATATCAGGAGAGCAACAACACAAGGTAGGAGAGCAGAACTGACCATGCATTATAGTGTCGGGCATCAACGCGTAAAGCCGATTGAAAGAAGTGGACGGCCTTTTCCAGATCATCCTCTATAGTTTCGTGTCCACTCAGCGTATACGCGTACGCGCACAGCGGNTCCATTTGTGTGGCTCGGCGGAAACATGTCAAAGCTTGAGGTCGTTCCTTTTGTAAAGAGAACAAATTGCCAACCGCAATCCATGCTTCAGGAGACTTTGGGTCGATGTTGAGGAGCTCTTGTGCAAGGAAGGATAATTCGACGGGGCGCTGAAGATGCCATAGCAAAGTCGAGTAGATCTCCATATCCCATAAGCGAGCACGATCTAATGAGCGCAATGCTGTAAAAGCGCGCTCGGCCTATAAGGGATATATCCATAAGAATATAGGATGCAAAAGAGACACTCATGACGAACATAAGAATAATCCAAATTGGCATAATGTGCTTTCCCGACCATAGAAACTACCCATGGTGTCTTCTGGTGACAGGTAGGAAGTTGATCTATCTCGGCGAGGCACCGTCGTGAGTCATAGAAGGTGAGTGCCCGGGTCGCACTAGCAAACTTCCGTACTAGTTCGTAGAGGTAGTGCTCTACTTGTTCCCATTCAAACATTTCTTGCGTTGCTTGCTCATTGGTAATCGTCCAATTAGTCGGGGAAGGTGAGCGGTCTGACCGTGGGGATTGAGCAGCAGATGGCGGCGAAGGGGAGTAAGCGACCTCATCGTCGTCAAGCTCAGATTCGATCGAATGAGACCGACCTTGAGCAGGGCGCCTTCTGTCACGTGAATTCTAAACAGCTCGATTAGTATGCTGGCGGTGGAAATGGTGAGTAGACACCCAGGGCTTACCTTTACATTACTTTGTTTTGATGTACCACCGCTTAGTAAACGCGTACTTCGACGGGTGCCAGAGGTTATGGATGCTAAGCTCGTTTTTCCTGCGGCGAGAATAGATCTTGATGACGCCTGGAGGTAGTTTTGATAAGAACGAAGGAACAGGGAAGGAAAGGCCATACCTTTCGTGGTGCATCTTCAACAGCTGGTTTCATGAGCCTGGATGTCTTGAGCTCAGGAAGGCGTCCTGTAGACCTCAGCTTCTTTGGCACCGGTCCACCTTCATCCGCGGAAGACAAGGGGCGAGAAGTTGTTGACTGATTCCGTATGTTGTGCTGGAAAGTTGTGTCAACTGCGGGAAAGAAAGAAGAGTCTGCTGTTCCACTTGAAATAGGATTGACGTTATCGTTCACGCGGAGAAGGTCGGGGCTCACATTGAGTCGCGAGGGCCTGCAAGCGGGCCTCTTCCTTTGCGGAATGCTTGAGGTTGCGAAGTTTCAGGTTTTCGTGGTTGGAACGGGTTGCTGCTTTGGACTCCCTCAGGAGTAAAAAATCCGGCGCCGGTTGCAACTGGCATAATTGGTTTTTGCCTTTGCGCGACATCATCGGGAACAGGTCGTTTAGAAGGGGTAGGACGTGGAGGAAAGAGTTCGTCGATTTCGGGGACGGAGCCTAGTGCATTTCGAATTCTCAGTCCGTGTATCCGGGAGAAAGGTGCATTTACACATACCGAGAGAGCATAAACCCTCAAATGCTTCCCATAACAGCGGGTTTAGTCCTAGAGCCTGCCGGAAACTCATAGAGGCTTTCTCGGGCAGTTTCCCTTGAAGAGCCGCACTCCCTGCTCTACAATGCAGAAATGCTTCCTCAGAAAAATGCTGAGATTGCTTAGAGTTGGAAGAAGCTGAAAGAGCTGAGGACAGTATAGTTTGGAGATGCAGAGGAAGGACATACATGAAGGCGCATATCCAACGTCACGCATACACTCCTCCAAAGCTTCACGCGCCTGACGGTGTCTTCCCAGTATTGCAGAGCATTTTGCCTTGATGTCCAGACATCCAGTGCATTGATCGTCCCTAGGAATGTCGACCTGACAAAGCGCCGAATAAATCTGACCGTGGCGGATGAGGGCAGTGGCATAAAGATGTCGTGCGTCGTGACTGGATGGTTCCATCGCAAAATATCGTTCAGCGTAGAATATCGCGGTTCTGGTGAGATCTGCTTCTATACATGACCAGATTAAGCTTTGGAAACGTTGAGCGAGCTGAGGCATGAAAGGCAGAACAGAAGAATCTGAATCCATCATGTCCAGTAATTGTGGGTGCACCAGTGCCCTACTTTCATCCAAAACGAGTCGGTGTCGCAGAAAGATCACAGTTATTTGGAAAGGGATCTTCAGTCCAAAACCAATGCGATCTGGTACTACCGTTCACTGGACACGCTCAAGTTGAGATCCAAGCACGTGATGTACCGCGACCNTACCGGGGTTCATCCCCTCGGCCCGTCTTCACCACCTTACAGATCGAGCGATTCAAATGATAGCAGCTCGGACAAAGCATTATAACAGCGATCTAATACAATCATTCTAGCAATACTCTTTTAATGTGATATACTAAGTACATTTCCCCTATCAATGACCGTGCGGATCGGGCTCTCCTTTTGGTTCTGCGACGAGGAATCGTCAGTGGATGATGATGTTTCAGGTAGACGTACTTACCAGGTAGACATTGGATCGCATCATCGATCCTCAACAAAGATACAGCAGCCTCATACGCTGACTTCAAACTCTTTACTTTACTCATAGTTGGCTCTAGGACACCAGCAGTCACATTGTCCCTGACTTCACCGTTCATCAAATCAAGTCCATATCGAAGTAAAACTTTCTTTGGGTCCCCAGCTGGAGCATTCTGTGCTGCATTATGGTAAGAGCGGAGCTTGGCAACGAGCTCAGTTGAATCTTTTGCGGCGTTGACAGCAAGTGTTTTTGGGATCGACAGTAAAGCACTGGCGAATTCAGCGATGGCCAACTGCTCACGAGAGCCCTAAGTCAGCATATAGAAAGTCAGTTGGAGCATTAAAGATAGACGATAATAACACATACAAGCGTTGTTGCAAAGTTTTCCAGGTAGATGCTTAGAGCAGACTCAACAGCTCCACCTCCAGGGACAACAGATCCGCTCTCAAGAGTGCGTTTGATGATAGAAAGTGTGTCGTGAAGAGCTCGTTCCATTTCATCCAACATATAGTCATTGGCCCCACGAAGAATAATCGATGATGAGTTGACGACCTTGGTGCCCTTGACGAGGATGAGTTCGTCATCCGAGATACGTTCTTGAACAACTTCGTCCGCTGTCCCGAGATAGCTAGCCTCAAAAGTCTCTTCTCCTTCGAGGTTGGCAAGACTGGATACCAATTGTCCCCCGGTAGCTTTGGCGATGCGGCGTAAATCTTCCTTTCTGCAACGGCGAACAGCCATAGCGCCAGCTTCTACAAACTCCTTGAGACATAAGTCATCGATTCCTTTCGTAGTGAAGACAACGTTGGCTCCAGCTGCTAGAATCTTCCGGATTCGCTCAAGTGTGATTTCAGCCTCTCTGAGATTACAACGTTAGGTTGTCGGAGGACAGGGAAAGTATGGTTCGTACCGCTTCCTGATCTCCTCTAATTGATTAGGATCGTCAACAAGGATTTGAACACCAAGTTGCATTCGGGCCTTCTGAAGGTTGATATCCAGACATGCGATCTTCGCGTTCGTTATCCGTGTTTNCATCGCTGCGATGAGTAATTAAAGACTACACCAACGAGGAATGTAGCTTTGCGCACCTTGGCTTGCGACTGTACAATTGAGAGCATATCCCTGCACAAACAGCGATTCCCGTGCGCTTTTTCCATGAGCCTTCAGAACGTTGACAGCTTTGACCGGATACTTAATATCTCCCCTCATATTGATCGTCTTCACTGCCAACATCGCGTCGACAGCCATGGGAGCGAACAAATCATCGTCACTATAGTTTTGCATCAGTAGACTTCTCGCATCGTGTGGTCTTACTCGCCTCCCAATGATCTTGCTTGACATACTGGTCTTCGCTGCATTGACCAGAGCATCCCTTCCCAAAGAGTCTACCTTCACACTCAATTGATCTTGCATAAACTTTACAGCTTCTTTGCAAGCAAGACGGTAGCCAGTGATGATCGTAGTTGGGTGAATCCTAGCTTTGACAAGCTCATTCGCCCGGCGCAAGAGTTCTGCAGCTATGATGACCACGGATGTCGTCCCGTCCCCGACCTCCTTGTCCTGCTTCTGAGCTAAATCCACAAAAATTCTCCCAGCAGGATTTTCTACTGCCAAAAGAGAAAGGATTGTTGCACCGTCGTTCGAGATCGTTACTTCCTATGAGTCCATTGTTAGACGAAAAAGTGGGATAAGAAAGAACGGACAAAACACACGTACACCAATGTTATCTACGAGCATTTTATCAAGTCCCAAGGGTCCTAATGAACTCTTCACGATATTCGCAATAGATTGCGCGGCAATGACTAGACCAAATATGAGGACCTCACAATARATCCTTCATGTACGAAATGTGGACAGACCATTTTGATCACGGATATCTTGACCAGAAACGCGATCTCCACCTAGGAAAGCACCAGCTCGAGGATCACGTTGAAACATCGCAGACCAGAAAAATGGTGCAGGTTAAGATAATCAAAGTGAAGTATTCATTCAATCAAGGCTGAGGACGCGCACCCCAAAATAGGTATCAGCCTTAGGTATAAACAGGAACAAGCAAAAGGCTCCCAAGAGGCATCATCGAAAACTCGAGATGAGCCAAAGTATGTACAAYATATTATTATTGAACTAGTCTAGTCGGCCTTCAATCCATCTGGTCAAAATTCAGGACTCGCACAGAGTCAGACACTTTGTATATTTTAAACTATAAAACAATATAACTGCAATCGAAGGTGTATGCCAGCATTCTACGGACAGAGTGGAACATTGTCTGTAGAGGTATGATGTAAGTATCAATGAAAGAAACAGGGCCGCTTCAAAAAAAAGAAAAAAGTTGCGCAAGGGTACCACACTCAATGTGTGTTAAATAGGAAAGAGGAAATAGACGAGAGGACGAATCAAAANCCAGAGTGAAGGAGGCGAAATTGAAAGTGGTAACATTGCCAGCTTCCCGTGGTCTTCGAAGGAAATAATAGATAGGTCCATGACTGGAAACAAATGGGGAGGAATGGATGTAGAGAGTAGATGGTTATACACGTCCGTGTTTGATGGCGGGCAGTGCTTGCATAATAGGACAGATGAGAGAGGGAGAAAGGGAGATAAGAGAGATCAATGTCATAGATAGGTTTTCAAGAGAAGAGAAACATGAGTTTGCGACGTTACCGTCATTATATAGCGTTGTATGTTGCATGAGCAGCATAAAGAGCGTTACGAACGAATGTATGGCACTTGCGGCGAAGAGAATGAGATGCTATGCGAAGCCGAAAATGGTACGGCGAGTTTTACAAGCCAAGCATGCCAGGCATACGAGCAGGACCGTAGGTTTCGGCACGCGACAAGATACGACCTGACTTCTTCACTCCGCGCTGTGTAGCTTTGGTAGGAGGCGGGCAAGGACTGTCACCGATGTCGAGGTCAGTGTCGTCTCCATCGGCCGTGAGATTGGCGTCCTCCGAGAGGGTGGAAAGCGAAGCTCCTCCACCCCCACCACCACGACGGGTCCTGGCAGCCGAGGCAGCAGCAAAGAGGGAGGCCCCGCCACTGGGCGCAGTGTTCCTTTTCGATTGCATCTGCTGAGAGTGACTGCTCGACGATGAACCCTTCACTCCGAGGTCCCCGTATGCATAAGATTTGTGCCGCCCAAACTTTGTCTTGCGGAATTGATCCAAGTCCTCCCGTCGAGACGCTGCATGTATAGGGTCATCCATGCGTACATAGGCGCAAGGTTCACAACGTTGCGCTGAGACGGAGAAGTAATTGCAATAGCCACCTTCCAGAATGTAGACCTCGGGGTAATGAATTTTNGGATNAGACCTGGTTGTTCGCTGCGCGGTCTTTTGCTCTTAAATGCTTCGCACTGTTTTCTATGTTAGCTTCCGTACAATAGAGACAAAAAAGCCAACATACAAGGTGGGTGCTCTCTTTGCGCTGAATTCACAATGGAATACTAAGACCGTCTTTTTGGCATTATCACCGCTGATTGACGGCTTGGGCTTCATGAGACTGGGCCCCAGAAGGAGCTGCTCGACTTGATCGGGGGTGTTTATGTTTACAGCGCCAGGGATATGACCACCGTTATATTCGTAGTCAAACCGACAGTCGATGACATGGTAATCACGAATCTGATTATCAAATTTGCCATCTAGAAGGTCATCGAGCTGAGGTAGAAATGACATCAGACGCGGAATTGAATGGAATCAACAGTACTCACAGTCTGAGGCTTGATCCTCATGAGACCGTCCTCCCGCACACGGTGGCAAGGCAAAATCTTTCCATGAGCTTCATTATCACCAAATCCTGGCATGCCAGCAGGCAAAAACATGGTTCGAGGACTTTCATTCTGGACCATTGCAGTGGCGCCTGTAAGAGGGCGGAAGTCCTCGGTACCATCGCACCTGCGAATCGTCTTGACATGTTGACGATGGGCGTATGCCTGCGCAGGGGAAGACATGTCTGCAGAGCTCTCAAACGAAGACTCTGCAGATTGATGGCCTGCCATTGCAGAGGGGGGTAGCAGCGCAGAGAAGGCCCGTCTAGCAGGAGGGAGACCGAGTGACGGTTGTAATTCACCAGAAGGTCCAGAGAAACTGGGATAGCCTGTCTGCGCACCGTTAGAAGGGTGGACCATCGCAGATAAGGCAGGTCGACGGGGTCGTTTGAGGAAGTTTGGAGGTGGTGGCGCACCCAGTCCCTCCAACATTGGTTTTCCAAAGGACGCAAAACTAGGCCCATTGCTGGCGATCCGTTCGAGTTTCCTATCCGAGGGAGAAGAAGGAAGCACAGGGGATGAGGACTCCACATGGCACTCGACGGCTTCAGGTGAGTGAGAGCGGCGTTTCTTGGCTTGATGAGCGGGCGGCGAATCAACAAAAGTCTGTCGTGGAGAGGCTGCATCGTAGAAGAGATTTGTGAAGCCAGTCACTGTCGGTGCAGCAGATTGAGGTGCCGCATATTCCTGTATCTGGGGGGAGGCGTCGAGCCGGAAAGAAGAGTCAACATCCATCGCATCGTCGGAAGGGATCTAGGTGTTGTCATTAGGCTTGAAATTTTGGGATAAGTCGGAGTCATGCTTACATCGTGCGCACTAGTATCATCATGGTTATCATTTATTCCTCCACCGCTGAAAAGCCATTGTGCAGGCAGGGCTGCTCTAGCTATACGTTTCGATCCCGATTGCGAAGATACGGTAGACTTGACCGACGCAGGTGCTTCATGATATCTTGGAGGCTCTACCATATTGCTTACGTCGTTCCCGAACAGACGTGCAGCTGAAGTGAATGCGCGAGGTCGTGATGCCACCGGCTTCAGGAAGTTCTGGGATGAGGGATATTCGATCTTAGGTGGTGGGAGCGGGGAGATGTCCATAGGTTTAGGGTATTCACTGTCGGGCGTCAGAGGTTGGGTCACGCGAGGGGGCGAATTCAAAGAGACATTGGAGGCAAAGGACAACTCGAGATCGGAGGAAAGGAAATCGTCCACGTCTTCTTGCGGGCGGGTGTTTTCAGAACGACGACGAGAACGGAAAGAAGGGGCGTGTAGGAGCGCAGAAGAAAAAGACATGTCTGAGGAATCGTCGGATATGTGGTTTCTTTTGAGTTTCTTAGGTTTATGTGCTGGATATGACGGTGATGGTGATGACGGGAAGAGTGAAGCAGCTGATGGGTAAGGCATGGTGGTGGCAAAGAGAAGGCAAAAGTTGAGCACGTATTTAAAGAGATAGCGGAGAAGGGTAAAGGACACACCAAGACGATGGTTTGGAGAATGTGAGAACCAAGGCTGAAGGAGATAGATGGCGGAGTTTAACTACCTGGTTGGGGGAACAATAGGGTGTCAGCTCAAAGGGCGATACAAATATGGAAAACGAGAATGAAATAGACCACGCGCGCTCGAGTCATTCCACCGATAGGTGAGACATTCGAACGAGGCATCGCTGTTCATGACCCGGGGCAGGATAACAAAGGGACAGGAAAAAGGGCTGACCTGGAAATGGAACGAATGCGCTGTCGGAGGTGGCCGCACCTGGAAGGACAGGATAATAGCCTCAGTAATGGTCGGACGCGAAAGAAAGGATCAGTCCAAGTTCTCACGAGAAGGAAGTTGCCTGGCTTGGAAAAACCGGCGAGGTTTCTAGCCAGGTCAGAGGAATGTGAGCACAGACGTCAAAAGGGAAAGCAAAAGGAAAAAGGCATACAGAAAAATAGAAAAGAGATAAAACGAAACGCCAGAGAGGAAAGTCTCAGGCCTTTTACCTGTTCTTACAACACCGCTCGTCAGACAGAAGGAAGAACTTGAAGGAACCCGCTGAAGTACTTGTAGCCGCCCGACGAAAGCCTAACGCTCGCTGTCACACGCCGGTGTCACGCAAACTTCAACATCATGTGATCGCGATGCTCCACTGACGTAAGGCCGTCCTCATGTTCGTGGATGGATACCATTGGATAGCAACCTGCAGTAGCAACCCGATCTGTCCTTTTTGGTTACAAAGTGCACTCGACTGGAACGTTCCATCCCGGTTCCTTGTGTTAAAAGTGGAAAACAGAAACTCAGAAAAGACTTGGTCCAAGCCTTATTACAGTTGAATAGTCTATCTACTGTCTCGGAAATACGTCTCGCTTCCCCAAGCTCGACCGGGCGTCACTTCTATCAATCTCTGACCATCTTGATATCACGAAAGAGATCAGACACAAGGACAATAAGATCGGAAGAGGCACGTACGGTGCAAACGAATATCTCAGATTCTCATGGTGCAATTCTGGATATTTGCTCTCTATGGTCTTCAATAGAGCATCATACACCAGCTGGCTGATCTTCAGCGCAAGTGCTAACTGGCCGTTGAGGAAGCACACACCTGATAACCATCCCGAGTCAAGTGCAACCCATCACAAAGGTATCTGTCCAAATTCTTCTCTACTTTGCCAGCAGCCTCCCAAAGCAATGTCCACGCGTCGACAACGCCAACCTCTTCTTCCCTGGCCACATCTTTCACAGCTTCCGCGTATTCTTCTGTTGTTTCGAAAATCCGATCCAGCTCCATCGGTGGATTCCTGGACGCGAGATCTGCCCCTCTCTGAATCGTGTTCACTGGCGGAGGCGTGATAAGGATGATCTTAGTTTCCGGAGAGTAGTGGGAGCCCATTGGGGATTGCACCATGTTCACGATATGCTTCAGGTTGGACGCAAATTTGGGAAGGGCAACGTGCTGAGGCGAGGGCTTGATACAAGCATCATTCGCCCCAAACCATATCACCAACAGACGAACTTTCGGGACATGTTCCTGTTGTTCCTTAGTGGCAAAACACTACCCAAGAATCAGACCTTTGATTTACCTGATACTAGTCAAATACAACCCACCTGTTCAAAAACTGGTATAGCCCAGTCCGTATTATACCCAGCCAATCCACGGTTCAATATGTCTAATTTCCTCCCGTATACATCTGGAGTGTAAATATTGTGTAGGACGAGCTTTATCGGACGCGTGGATAAAAACTCACAGCTCAATCTTTGCCCGAATCCTCCTTCAGACCATCCTCCTTGAGTGATTGAGTCTCCGAAGAGCATGATAGAGTCCTGAACATACGCTGCCATATCTATCTTAACAAGTCGAACCCTAGTGCAAGTGTAGATCTAAGTCTTAAGATGGAGATATCTGGCTTAAGCTGGCCATAAGTAGTCCTGCCCTGAGCGGTCCGTCCTTTGCCGGGAGATGATCAGGCTCGACGGATGTGACTCATTAGATTTTGCGATTTTGACTTCGACGACGACCGAGTGGACATGTCTAACCCTATAGAAATTCGAATCTCGAATAAACGCGGTCACATTTGGGATGTGGACGGTAAAATAAATTTGAGGTTTCACCCTTTTGTTGCGCTCATGTTTTTGCAAGGGTAGCCATTGCCGTCTTGCGTTCAAAGCATCACATTTGTGGTATCCTGACTGGCACACTTCCTCATCTCGCTCAGCAAAATGCATTTCTTGGACCTCCGTTGCTGCTAATGCCCGAAGAAGTTGTCTATCTCGTAGAAAAAGGTACACCCAAAGAAGCCCTGCCCTATTCTACGCATTAAACCATCCCATAGAATTTGCCGTCCTTGTTGATGATCCTTCTGCCCATCTTCCACCCACCCTCGATCAGCTCAATGAATGGTCA
This sequence comes from Chondrostereum purpureum, assembly GCA_004354395.1. NCBI lineage: Eukaryota > Fungi > Basidiomycota > Agaricomycetes > Agaricales > Cyphellaceae > Chondrostereum > Chondrostereum purpureum. Next base: position 33,641 of record LBLO01000012.1, read on the forward strand.
TTGAACGAGAAAGATTACATCTCTCAACAACTTTCTTTGTCCGATGCGAAAACTGCAGCAAAGGAGCATTCTGTAGCAAACAAAAGCATGTCAGAGGCCGCTGTACGAAAAAGACAGGAGCGGGAAGCAAAGCGAGCAGCCAATCTAGCCAAAGCCTCTGCCACGGGGGACCTTCTGGTCCCGGAACCCGTCCAAGTTCCTGCTTCCTCTTCCACATCATCTTCCGTTGCACAATATAACATCATGATCCCCGCCCCGTCCTCCTGTCTTTCCTGGTATAAAACCGACAAAACCAGATATTTCTCAATCTCTGCAGCCAAAGGTGCGGGAATATGGGATTTCCCTTCTAATCTTCACGAGAGAGCTCGTTGTGGGGTATTTAAAGGTCTCAGGGAGAAGGGGTACTTCATGGGAGGAGGAATTAGGTTCGGTGGGGACTATCTGGTGTATCCAGGTCAGTTTCGAGGCACCATATTGCTTACCACTATCGCTGACCTTATTTTTACTTGTAGGCGATCCTCTGAGATATCACTCCCATTTTGCCGCCACCGTGCTTGACTCTCCGAGAGCTGGTTTACAGCCAATGGAAATCGTGGCACACGGGAGACTTGGAACAGCAACAAAGAAAGCACATCTATTTTGTTGTTGGGATGACGAGAAAAGTGAAGTCGAATACTTGTCGATTGAATGGTCTGGATTCGGTTAGAACATACTGCATAAACGCGTTAACAACATATAATCTCTAATCAAGCTTCCTACGATTCCCAATGCTGACTCGTTGCCCTGATGCAGTCCTTGTATTTGTGAACCCCCCCGCTCGACCTATCGTGCTTAAAGGAACAGCCCCACTCTCCAAAGTCTCATCGGAATCACTCAGAGCTCGTTCCCTACTGGTGTACCCCACTTTCTTTGCTGCTGCACCACCTCCACCCACGCTAAGCGCAGCGACTATCTTGTCATTCAACCACATCACGACTGCGAACACAGGGATCCGTATAGGTATATATGGTGAAGGATGGCGAACAACCTCAGGGTTAGCATCAGGTCCCGCTGGAATGTAGGGATCTAGAGGGACAGGGTGTGCGTGCATCGCCATGATGATGAACTAAAGTTATGTTAGTTTGCCTCTCCTTCAGAGCTGGCTAGGAGCGTACATACGGCAGGAAAGAGGAGAGCGAATATAGTCGCATTCGCAAGACTGCTGCCCAAACTACATAGTGCCGTTGATGGAATGCCTTGGAAAAGCGATGAGCTGGAAGAAGTGACACCGAACGGAGGACAAAATAATAGAGGAATAGCATACCGAAACCAAGGAAGTAAGCCCACCGTTCCTCAAGATAGCGTATCCTGCGCGCGAGAGATAATCCTCGTGAAACCCACACAAATCTGTGATTCATTTACCTAAATTATTGAAATAAGCCTCATGGGATGCAACCACAATGGACTCACTCAAAACAATAGTATCTATGAAACGATAAAGCTCGTGATCATTGTTTACCTTGGACGATAGACTTGAACTCACGCGTCGATCCAGCACATAAACAAGAAGCCCACGATTCGTCCGATATAGGGGACATTCGCTAAGGCTAAGGACACAACAACACTGGTGAAGACCATGACAAGTCGATACGCCGATGTAGCGAGGGAAGTGAGCATTCCAGTGTATGTGGTAGGTTGGGCAATTGCACGACTCCCATGTTGAAGTGTATAGGTTCTCTTTGCAATGACAGAACACCAGGAGCTCTACGAGATAATCAGACAGCGTGGAGGAGGAGGAAGTTKATCATCCCTACTGACATTCAAATAAAAACTCAAGCCTACGACAGGAAAAAGCCAGAGGATCTGGTAGAACCATCCTACATTTCTGTGCAGCCAGTACTCCTTCTGCTTCACCAAAGGTGAGAGCAATAGATCGAAAGTATAGACTGAAGTCAAAGACAAAGTATTCAAGAGGAGGGATTTGAGGACATTGGCACGAATCTCCGAATCGCTGTTGATGGCCGTATAGACCACGTTCACCTGAAGAGCATCAAAGAGTCCACGACGAAGCCAATCAAGTTGAAGTTTGATATTTTCCGTGGCGGGAAGAAAGGTGGGATATGAGCTTCGGGAGTCCGTGCGGCTATGGGACGCACGCGAGTACATGGCGGTCGAGCACAACTCCAAGCTCTTAACCCTAACCCGAAGTGACAAGGGCCCCAGATACATTTATAATCGAACGGCGCCCAGGCKACTGTGAAGAAATAGATGTATANATANACTTAGACAGATTCTACCTGACACAGGAAGATGTAGGAAACGGAGAGACAGGATACGGAATATAAACACACAATACTAGAAACTAAAGGAAATCTGAATGACTGGTGACACAGGAAATACACATAAATCAGCAAAACCGTCATGCATTCACTCATCAAGAGCGCTTGGTGGGCTGTTGGGGAAATCATAAGACAAATATAACATGGATCCCTTCGAAAGGATTACCTTCTTTCTGCCAGTGGTGGTGGCTTTCGCAGGGACCTTCGCTGTAGGCGCAACAGCCTTCTTCAGTGGCGCCCGTTTCGCGGCAACGGCTTTTGCCTTGGTAGTAGCGGTAGTTCCAGTTACAGCCTATGAATTAASGATAAAAGTCCAATGCAGTTGACTGAGTAACACTCAATGTTTACCTTCTTTGCCGGTGCACGTTTGGAAGCAGTTGAGGTCTTCTTGGGAGGGACAACCTTCTTTCCTGCGAGAACTTTCTTCGTTGGAGCAGCCGCTTTTTTAGTCGCCGCCTTTACGGGACCCGCTTTCACCGCAGGCTTACTCGCAGCGGGCTTCGTAGGAACCGTTTTCTTCGTTGTCACAGGCGCAGTCTTTGCTTTTGTCGTTGTCTTTGCTCTAGCCGTTGTTGAAGCCTTCCTGGTGGTAGTTGCACTGGGAGCAGCTTTGGTAGCCTTTGGTTTAGCTACAGGCTTCGGTTTACTTGAAGGCTTATTCTGGAATATCAGGATATCAGTCGTACAGCCGAGTAAATGATATAAGCACTATACCTCTTTGGTCGCAGTGGCTTCAGTAGTAGGTTTGTTCTTAGGAGGCAGCTTCACCCGGCCGGACGGCCCTATTAGAGAACATGTATGAGCGGGGCCAAAGGGCTAGGGTTGTAATAAAGCCCACCTTTGGNTAGAACGAATATTCCCTTCTCACTACCGCTACTGAGAGCCTTCGATAGCTGAGTATTTTGTGCAGCACCTATCTCCAGCTTGTACTGTGTCTCAACATACCTAAGGAATATTTTAGACAGAACCGTTTCAAATGCAGTAGTATAAACACACTTCTTTATTTGGGGACGAGAGACCCCTTGGCGGGCATCCTCTGGATGAGAAGCAATACATTCCTACAGAGAATAGTGTTTGTTAGCAAAGCCAAAACGCACAAGTAGAACAAAAAAACCAGAGCGTGTCTGTAAATCATGATCCACTCGATTTGGGCTTGTTGACGATGTCATGCCAGAGAGCCTATTGTATAGGAAGAGGGGAAGGAGTCGGAGAACCAACCTTGATCATATCTACCCAAGGCGGGTGAGTTGGGGGAGCCCTCGTAGTCACCGCCTTCTTGGAGGCGGTCTTGGTCGTAGTTGCTTTCTTTGTGGCCGCCATTACAAGTGTCGTAGGGATGATGAATAGGGTGGGATATGAAGACAGAGGGTAGGCAGAGCTCTGAAATGAGGATGGGAAACCGATGGGAATGCTTGTACAGAGGGAGATGGAAGTCTGAGGGAAAGTTCAGTCAGTTGAAACTCCGCGAAGTACTCAACCAACTTTGTCGAGTGTTGGACGCGTCGAGCACGTGACGTCAATCAATCTGCATCCACACTGCCACCTAGACGCGCCAAATACCCTAGCACAAGGTGCAAGAAAACGTATTGACACTGCCAATACACTGACATTACGCCAATAAAAAAGGTACTATTCAAATTTTGTTAACGATTGGCGTGATATCAGCATTTTTATCGCTGACAATATCTTAACCTGCACGTTGTGTAGGCTCCTGGCTCCATGCTTATAGTAATATACTAAACAATATTTAGATAATTCAACAATAGTAACGCGCTGAAAAAATGCCCTCAATACGAGAACACCGTTTCTCAAGCAGTTACTTTCACTAACATAACATAACACCTGATAACAAAGGAATTCATCACTCTCACTAATGCACGTTGATACACTCATCCATAAACTAGGGTGAATTATGCAGGCCATGGAAATGAAAGGTAGCATCCAGAGATCTAGTGAAGATTGTAATATTAATATGTTGGAAACGCCACGAGTTAGAGTAGCACGTGATAATGACCAGCCAAAGTGCCTGGGTCTCGGCAATCCCAATTTGCATCCTAAACCTTCCCATTGAAGTACTTAGACTTCGCCAACACTTTGCCTAGCATGTCTATTTCTACTCATATGCGATTTTCAGCGCGCTCTGCCTACAGGCAACTCCTTCGTGCCGCTTCTGTAACCTTCGCAGGTAAGGCGCTGCTTGTCATTGGGTTTCACTGTTTTCTGAGTCCACCGTCCGGCCAGGGGATGCAACTGTGTTAACAGGCGAGTTTTTTTNAAATAGTTTATCCATCCTGTATCAGCACATATTTATACAATTTCAGCCTTCCGCCATAAGGTCCGAAACGACGCTATCAAAGCTCGCTCAGAGACAGACCCTACGGTGTACGAAAACCTTGCAGCCGAGGCACGGGAAGCAGCCGATTTTTTGAGAACAAACATCGTGCAGGCAACACGAGCAGGCGATGAAACTTGGAGTCCGTCCATTTCTTGTGATATTCCATGCTCATATCTAAATCGGAGAAACTGCTCCCCCTCAGACTTGAGGTTCACACCGGAAACGGAACTGGGCTCAAATGAGAGCATCAAGAGCGCTACACCAATGGAGTCCGCCAGGACACAGCGACGAAGAGAAAGGGGAGGTACCATGTGAGCCAATGGCATTGACTCGTTAGGACCCCACAAGGTTGAATTAACGTTCCAGTTCAGTAGATGCTGTTCCCAAGCATAGTAGCACTTTAAGAATGTATTATTCTGCTCTTAAGAAAGCTCATTCTCAGAGAAAGGTGCCTGAATTAAGGGAAGAGGATCTTGAGGAATCATTCGTGCGCGGTACGGGTTGAAACTCCTTGTCTTCAGCTCACCGTTAACACGCAACGGTCCCGCAGGCAGCGGACCAGTGAGTCTATGTTATAATTCCGCTAGCCATCCCATTTGAACACCAATGGTAGGGAGGTCAATCGGTTAACAAGACAGAAAACAACGTACAGCTGCTTCATACACCTACTGGAATCCGCGTCTCCTGCCAGGAAACACGGTCTCTGGCGCTGAATAGACGTTTGGCACGTCGCCACCTTCTTGAAAAGGTGTGCATAGATGACACTGTCCTCTTCTTATTTTTGAGCCCGTTCTGCAGTTGGACAAAATCGAAAATCCCGGCCTGTCCAAGGAGGAAGTTAAGAAAGCGAAACAACAGGAGAGAGAGCGGCGGCGACGTAAAAAAGCGAAGAAGAAAGCTAATGCAAAGACGATTGACGCTGAAATCTGACGAGTCCATTTACAGTAGTTAGGCAGAGTCTTGGTCCTAACGCTCCTTAGTAGCTGCCTTGGTCTTGAAGAGCAGCTGTCTACCTAAGTCTTAGTAGTACCTTCAACCCTTGTCATTGCCAATAGTAGACGCTTGTGTATGGAACTCCGGTCTCGAGCCGGTTTCCTAATCAGTGCCAATTAGCAACGCCATCTACAAGCTTTCAAATACCCACCAGTATCCATCTCTGCATTACTTTTTCAAGTATGGCCAGTGGACTACACTCCCTTGCTACGATCATCAAGAGGTTCAACGTATTTCTATTCTGATAGAGCAAAGGTTGACTTGATAATTCAGGTTGGAAGCGGCCACCTCGCGCATCGAGGATTTGGCCTCTACCACTGGATGGCCAGCCGCCCACAGAAATGAAGATTTAGCACTGAAGGACGAACCTAGTCCTAGCTCATATCTAGCACCCTCCCCACCACCACCTCCTCCGCCACCACCCGTTCAACAAGAGAATCCCAAGAGTGTGACCACTTTCGATGAAGTGGTCATAGAAGGCAAGCTCAATCCGTTCGTGAATCTTACCAAATCATTCGCCGGCCTTCCTGTCGTCGAAATTGTGCGTATAGACAATGTTTCTTCCGTCCCTTCTTCACTCATCTAGTCGGTATATAGGTCGGGCTTGTTGAGAAACAATTTCGCGAGCTGCGTGCCCTCCTCCTGACTGGAGCAGCATGCCAGAAACCAGATCAAAAAGACATCGAGAGTCTGCTGGCCCCATTCCAATCTACGATTGAAGCTATCTCACGTTTGAAGGAAGCGAATCGGAAGGACAGAGATTGGTTCACTCATCTCACAGTCATTGCGGAAGGTGCGCCTGTCGTGGGATGGGTGATCAATGTGTGTCGTATCCTTGGATTATGGGAGAACAGTTTCTGAGCCGATCTTTCAGGTGAAACCGGGACCATATATTGGGGAAATTAAGGATTCTGTGCTCTACTACGGCAATCGTGTGATTAAGGAATTCAAGGAGAAGTGAGTCCACTTCAATCCATCCTTGCCAATGTAGACCTAATAATTGCACAGGGACGCAAAACACGCCGAATGGGTTAGAGCTTATGTTGGTCTCATAGAAGAGTTGAGAAAGTATGTTGTGGAGAATCATACCACCGGCCTGGCCTGGAATCCTAAGGTTGGGAAGCTCGTATCACCCTTGTTCTAATACTGAACGCTGTATAGGGTGTGCCCCTTGCGAGCTATACACYGGCAGCGGGAGCGCCTGGTGGTAGTGCGCCCCYTCCTCCTCCTCCCCCCCCTCCTTCTGTTGCTCCTGCTGCGGCACCTACNACCCGTGGCTGGGGGAACAGCGGCTGTGTTTGCAGAGCTGAATCGTGGTGCTGATGTGACCAAAGGCCTTCGCAAGGTCGATAAGAGTGAAATGACCCACCAAAACCCTGCTCTTCGTGCCACCAGCACGGTTCCTGGAACCACTACACCTAGTGCTGGTAAGTTACCGCTGTACTATAGTACTATTGGTTCGCTAACAGTGGGATCCACTTAGTGCCAAAAAGACCTGTCAAGCCATCCAAACCACAAGCTTTGATGGGCAAGAAGCCACCCAAGTTTGCATTGGAAGGGAAAGCCTGGGCAATCGTGAGGATGCCTACGGTTCAATGGAAATTCTAAACATTCATAATATCTTATAGGAATACCAAGAGGATGAGAAATTGTTGGTCGTAGACCAGGCTGAGATCGGCCAAGTCATCAACATATTTGGCTGCAAAAACTCTACAATTCAGGTGAAGGGTAAAGTAAACGCTGTTACGCTTGGTGCGTGTTATGTTCATTGTTCTATATACTATCCTATTCTGAATGCACGGCATCCAGTGAATTGTGTGAAGACGGCTGTCCTTGTTGACTCGGTTGTGTCGTCCGTCTCTGTGACGAAGTCGCCGTCCTTCGCGCTACAAGTCACCGGAACGGCCCCGATGATTCAGGTGGATTCCACAGATTCAGGTCAAATTTACCTATCCAAGGAAAGTCTTACCGCAGAAATCTCCACTGCGAAATGCAGCGCTATCAACGTCAGCTTACCTGTCGAAGGGGAAGAGGACGGCGTTTTCCACGAGCAGGCCGTACCCGAGATGCTGAAGAGTGTTGTGAAGGACGGGAAATTAGTTACTACCATCGTTGAGCATGTTGGGTAAAGTATTACTATTAATTACGGTTCCGCTCTCAGAGTATAAGTACACTTGCTAAAGAACAACCGATATTTCGACATAAATGATTGGATCGGCGCGCGCGCCTCGGAGGTAATGCATCATTACGTCACAAGCTTGTTGATCGTTCAGGTAACCTTCTTTTCCCTCTCACTCCCGCATCCTTTGTGCACCAGGCGCTTTCAGGATTGAAATCTACTTATAATTCGGCCAATCTTCTTGGACTCTCACACTCATTAACTATGGATAATCCAGGATGGTCAGCTGCCCGCAGGCAAAACGGGCAAGTGTTTTGCCCAACAGAATCCATGGGCGAGACTGAATTCTGTGTGATGTAGGAGAGTGAAATGTTTCTGGCACCTCAGCGGGGCCAAGATGGTCGATACACACCTGTTGAACAGGCTGCTACACCCATGGACGAGAACTTCATCGGAGGATTCTTCCCCCAACAAACCTCAGCCATGGGACCGCCGGCTCTTCCACCAAAGGATGCAGCCTACAGGCCTCGACAGTCTTCCGCACAGTCCACTATTTCCGCAAGCGAATTGACACATCGCAGTGCCATTGAGCGCTCACAGATTCTCCGTATAGCCAGAATGCATCCTCATCTCCAAGTAAAGTCGCATTTTCCAGAATTGTATGAACATGCTAACCCCCGATGGCCGTTGATAGTTCATGGTAGGCCCACTTTTGAGGTACATGTCAACGGGCGGCATCTTAACGTGTATCATCTGCTAAGAGCCAATCTGGAACAGGTACGACACCGTAGATGAGCAAGGAATATGGCACGGGGCTGCTCTCATTGTCAGTGAGTAAATGCCTATCAACTCTATTCCCCATTTTCCTGATCGTTCCAAGCGGCGGACGCTGGATCAACTTACGAGCCCCATCCTCTCCTGACGTACTCGTGGGATCCTGCTAAAGGACCGCATTCTCGCCGTAGAGGGTCGACGACCGCAAATGGAAAATCTTTTGACCTAGGGCCTCACCCAGCTGACCCCCATTCAAGCACATTACCTGTCCCTCCGAACCAACCGATAAAAATACAGACGAACGGGACCCAGAATTCCCCTACCCTAGCAAAGGAACAAGCTGCAGGCCAAGAAATATGGGTCTACGGAGGAAACGGAGGGTTTGTAACACGTCATACTTGCTTCCCATTCAGCGTTACTTAACCTTTTCTTCAGGACGTTCACGTTCTGGCGGTTCATGATCCATATCCCTCTGCAGGACCATGAGATGACCATCAGATACAGTATCAACCATGGGCAGCAAATGGATTTTTTTGTCCCAGGACGTTTCCAAAATATGAGATGTGCAAGCTACTCAGTTCGTATTTATATTGCATATCCAGAGAAGAATACTTACGCTTACCGCCTCTGATTTAGTGTAATGGATTCTCTGCCGGAGTGAATCCAGACGACTTCCGCGGTCCTGGCTTTCAAAGTGGTTATGATCCCTGTTGGNTCGATTTGCTTGACATGCATGCCGAAAAACCATTTCACGCTCTCATTGGTGGTGGTGATCAGGTGAGAGCACCCCCTGAGTTATGTATGTAAACATTGTAACATCGTTATTCTGCTCTTAGCTCTACTGGTATGCGACTCTTTGGTTTATCTTCCCTCGACTGGTTCTAATCCTGTTTATCTAGTGACGGGTGAACCATGTTCTATCCATCCCTTTTATACGCCATTGAACCATGCTTCCCACCAGTCTTACAAGAGAGCCTGAACTTCAGGAGTGGGTGGCTCACACGCGGCCAGAAGAGAGGAAAAGTTACCAGCTCACGACCGAGATTACTGACGCTATTGATCGTTTTTATTTCAATCATTACTGTCATGCCTTTCGTCACGGAGCATTTGCTCGCGCGAATTCCTCGATGTTAGTTTCAGGTCTTCCACTTTCAGCTGAGCTAACCCAGACCATTCGCAGTCCCATGGTAAACATGGCTGGTGCGTTTTATCTATGGACTAGATAGCTTCTCCAACTGAACCGGAAATGTCATGTTCAGATGACCATGGTGAGGCACTCCTCTCTAGATTTATGTCTTTTTGTTAAGCTATATTTCCTCTCGTTTAGATTTGGTAAGTTTATCCCTTTGCCAACTACTCGTCGCGCGCCTAAAAATGTTAGATCGATGGATTTGGTAGTTGTACGTGCCATTTCCCATTTTTCTTATGCCCACAATTCTCATATGAAAAACATAAGACCCTGATGATCTTCAGAATGCACCAATATTCAAGACGTGCGGCTTCTTAAATTATGTTGTTGTTCATTCTCATTCCTTCCACAGAATCGGCTCGCGTGGATATTTCTTTTTCCTGCTGTTCCAATGCTTTATAAATGGTAGTCATTTCCCTTCACTTTCTAGCTTTTGTCCTGACCGTGATATAGTCGACTTGGACGGAATCGACGATAGACCTGGAAAGCATCTCAACCATTCTATCATCATTGGTGGACCAGGTCCCTATATCCCGTTTCCTTCCCATTCTTTCCTTGCAAGGTTAGGCCCGCAAACATCGCTGCTTATGCTTGATTGCCGGTATGGTTTATTTCCCTCGTTCATGAGGCTGGGACTCACCCCGTCAGGGCGGAGCGGAAGAAGGAGCAAGTCTGCAGCGCAATGCAATATGAAAAAGTTTTCCAACGATTAAACGCTTTACCTCCTAGTGTGGAGCACCTAATGGTCCAGCTAGGTAATATCAGGTGTCCCTGCACGATTGGTGAAGTCGCTTTCTCACTTATGTCATTAGGTATTCCAATTGCATACCCACGCATGGTTTTCCTCGAAACGGCCCTGGAGTCAAAGTTCAACCCACTTGTCGCCCTTGGGAAGAGTGGATCGCTAGGATTGTCAGGCTTTGTGAACAAGTTCAATGCTGATGCTGAATTACTGGATGATCTGGTAAGATCTTAGTCGTACCTATACAGCAGAGGAGTTGAACTTTTCACTACAGAATGACCATTGGACTGCAACTTCTCATAAGGTTTACTTTGAATTGGAACTGGCTATATCAGTAACTAACACACCTCTTAGAAAGAGCGTAATTGGTTGGTCAGTGAACTGCAGAAATTTGCATCTGCTAAAGGGATTAGGGTATCTTTCCTTTCCGGGGACGTACACTGTGGCGCAGTGGGATTGTTCAAAACATTGAAAGTCAAGGGCCAACCTGAGATTGACCCTAGGTTGGACCACCGTTATATGTTAAATATCGTGACAAGTATGTGTCTCCAATCATCCTGATGCACAAGCTAAGGTTATTTAAAGGTGCTATCGTGAACACTCCCCCGTATGTGTTTCCTTCTTGGTGGCTGCTGTGTACTCACTCTTTCCTACAGGCCGAATCCAGTCCTCTCCATGGTGAATACACTAGCAACGAAAACCCATAAGACGATGCACAGCGTCCAGACTGACGAGACCATGGTATGCTGTGTGAATGTTTTCTAATGCTTGAAAATCCTCAACGTCTTCAGATCCCTCTCTTCGAGAAAGATACCGACGGATCCCGACGCAAGCAGAAATGGATCATAGGTCGGCGCAACTGGTGCATTTCGTCCTGGGACGACAGAACTGGGGACCTCATCTTCGAAATGCGCATTGAGAAGGAAAAAGGTGTTGGCAAGAGTGTGGGGTACGTATTTGTTTCAGCTTTATATATTGTGTCGTACGCATACTCACTTTACTGCAGCTACACAGTGCGAGCACCCCCTCCCCGTTGGAATAGTACTTAAAGAACTGTTCATCGACGGCGAGGTTCCCATTGTCACCGCGTTTAAGCGCAGATTTAACGTACCCTCTCTTGCTTATACCCTTCAGTATTCCGACTTCCTAGTATGTATGCTCTTACTATACTCCTTCCTAATTCTCGACAACTACATTGTGTTTTTCAAAATGTGATTGATCCAAAGTTGTTGCTCACATTAACGAAAACTCGAACTCTGAAGATGCTCCGGTTGCCAAAGCAGAATCCACCCGATCATCAGCCATCTCAACCTCCCCATCCCCGACGTCCGAATTGTAACCACTATATGTACCTCCCAATGATTGAACGGTTGGTGCAGGTGAATGATAGTTCCAAGGTTCGGCGGAGCCCTCTGAATCAAAGGCAGTAGTTTGCCTCAACGGGCTGGGCTGACCCATTGTGGTGTTAGTGCCAGCAGTGAGGAAAGATGCACTAGATCTTCCGTCCTCAGCAGCCTTCTTCGCTCGTTTGCGTGCCTCCGCTTGCTGTCGTTTCTTTGCTCTCTGAGCCTTTTTCTCTTCCTCAAGCTTTTCGGCTGCAGCCAATTGAACTGCCTCCACTTTTGCCTCCTCTTCCTCTCTCTCGTCGAGGACCCATTGCTCTTGCATGAATTCGGGATATCGCTCGGCGATAGGTCGCCAAGTTTGATTGGATTCTGCGTCCATGGACGTCGAGGGTACTGTGCCGTCTAGTAGTGCATCGATATCATCAGCAGGGGGGTGCTGGAAAACGGGACCTGGATTTATCTCGACACAAGCGTCGTTGAAGAGGGAAATAAATGGATAGTAGCCAAGTGTGCCATCATCAAACGGGTTCTCTCTGTGCTCCTTAACACCCTCCCGTACACGTCTTTTCTCCCGACTTTTGCGGGATGTGGCAGAAGCACGTAGTGGGCGATAGTCGTAAAGATCACGAAATGCGATTCCCTGGGATTCCCCATTGACAAAGAAGGCAATTCGGGAATCCGAAAGAATTGGGAGAGTGCGTAGCTGGGGGGCGTTATCGCGGGGGGTGTTGTTAGGTCCACGTTCAGGAAACTTTGCAGCCGCAGCCTTCTTTGTGGTTGAGGAGGGCAAAGATGCAGTGGCGGTAGACTTTCCTGAGTAGTCCATCAAGGAAGTCATCTCTTTGGTCTGTGGATACTCCAGGCTTTCGAAATATTCTTGACCTTTGAGATCAATGGCAATTCGTTCGCGTTTGATATGAGCAGGATCTTGGGGGTCGCCCGGAATGGCTTCCTGCCTTGGAGGGAGAGAGATATACATCCCTATGACGTCTCCAGAAGCGAATGGTCTCCCATATGGACGAGGTCTAGACAGGGTCACCTTTTCCCCTGTTTTGTCCCGATAGCCATAGCTATATCCATCTAAACCGACTGGACCATTGAGAGGTGCTTCACGCCTGCCCCATCCCAGCCTGACATGACTCCCTTCTTTCCGTGTATCCTCGCTAACATGCTCTCCACCACCGTGTAGAATTTTCACCTCCATATACCAACGACCCTCTCGTATTGGTGCGTTACACCGCGCACTCCTGAAACCCTTTCCCCCNAAAAGGCTCAGTCCATCTTGGGTGACGTAAACGAACGGACTCCGATCTTCCCAGCTGACTCTGTACCTCGTAGGGTTGCTTTCAATAGTGCGACAGGGCAGAACGTGTCCTGGAGGGTTAATGCCAGCAGGAGTATACCGGAACCCGACTCGATTGACCCCAATTAATTCAGTTTTGTAGAATTCCGAGCCCTCTGAGACAGGAATGAATGTGGGGCCGCGAGATATGGCCAGTCTAGGGCGTGAGGAAACGTCAGTCTTGGAAGATAACAATCTTTTGAAGGATTATTAGTTAGGAAAGGTTATTTAGAGCATGATGATTTTTAAGACACGAAACTCTGGGGTATTAGTACCATTGCCATTTGTACCAAGATCTGAAGGTGCAGGGGAAGGTGCTGTTGTACTATGGCCTTGCGCACGCTTCCTTTTCCGGTTTGGTGCTTGCACAGCTATGGGAGACACCTGTTGAGGATCTGGAGTCGTGCTTGTCGCAATACGTGATAAGGACGAGTCTGCCATGGTGTTGGATGATCGGAGTCCAAGTTTGAGGTCTCTCTGAAGCACGTGCCTGTAAGTGATCCTCGCTTCGACTCTCGACCATCTACTACTATGACTGCCCTCCGGTGCGTCACCCATTATTGGCTACACATGTGTTAGGACAATCTTAATTTCATTTAATAGACGCATCCAAAAGGTCCCACTTATTATTTGAAACCTGTCAAACTTAACTCATTATATCGTGTCAGGAACTGCGCGATCTCCACGCCACACCCCTTGAGGTATCCGCTTGCAAAGCGACGATACCTACATATATTGATGCTCAACCCACAGGGATTGAGCGTAACACCAAGAGACGATGACATGTTTGAGTGGAACTGTTCTATCAAGGCAGCGGTAAGTTGACTCTACCATCCTCGATTGAATTAGTGTTGCTTCATAAAACGAGTCAGTCCGATTCGCCATATAAGGGTGGGAGTTTCAAATTTCTATTACAGCTCCCCGAAAACTTTCCCTTCAAGCCACCCACTGTATGTTCTCATCCGGTTCTTGGATCCAACCTTTATCATAGGATCTAGGTCACTTTCAAAACCAAGATCTATCATCCTGCTATAAACGAGGAGGGAAATATATGCGTGCCTGTCCTTCGCGACGAGGTCCGAATTTCATTAGATTTGTTTCTCTGGTTGCTGATGAATCTTATCCTAGTGGAAGCCCTCGGTTACGTTGTCAACGGGTAAGTTTCTCTTTTGCTGAGATGATGGTCTGCTTAAGGTTTTTGTAGTGCTCTCAATCATTCAGGAAAAGGTAAACAACCCAAGTCCGGAAGATCCATTCGAGCCAGACATTGCAGCCGTACGCTTCAAGAATCCATGTCCTCTAGTCTCAACTGACACCGTTCTATCTTTAAAGCAATTGAAGAACGACAAGGCAAAATTCCTAGCGACTGCAAAGGAATGGACGAAGAAGTTAGTTCACTGTCTACATGTGCATTACGATATTCTAAGTGTCCTTCTAGGTATGCTAGCTGAAGGTAAAATAACAAAACGGATCCAGAGTCATCATGTATGATGGGGCGGCTAGTATCAGTGAAATCACTGTAATAATATTTATTGATTCTTAATTCATTCTCTCGGAATGTACTTTTATGGAAATACTCGTATTTGTATGTGCTGATATCACGGGGTGTCCGACCTCCAGCAGAAAATGATTTCTCCGTTGACCCAAAGTAGCCTTCAGCCCTTACGGTGTTGAGGCTTGCCGTTGTCGCTTGTTTTATAACGTTTTCCTGGTCTTTCCCCGTCAGCTGTCGTCTCTCATTATTATTCCTAATCGTTCCTCTCTATTTCTCCAATTGTTTTCTTAATCTCTTCGATTGCTGCTCTTCTTTTCGTCCTCGTGTTCCCCACGTTTCCTGTTTTCCAAATCATCTTCTCACTCATTCCAACGTGTATCCAGTGAGGCTGCCCCGACATGCATCGTTTTCGGTAGGTCCAACCCAATTATCCTCATTTTGATCAAACTCTCATACTTTTCCCTCTTCCAGCAAAAAATCCGACGCGAACACGAAGCGGAGTCAGTTGCCTGACTTCCTTCCAAACAATAACACAAGCACCCCGGAGCTATCACCAGATCCCTTACCAGAGCTCCCGCCTGTTAGCGACTTTCGTACATCCCTAATTCTTCCTGAGTGAGCGCATTTGTTTATACCATCTAAACTACCAACTAATTTTTCGTACCTATCAGCCTCTCCCGCCGTTTCACCCTTCTTCGATCATCCACGGGAGAGACTCTCTCTATCGACGCTTTGCGCACCAGATTCGCTGAACAGAGATTAAGGGGAGCAGAGAATCACGTTACAGAGGAGGAGGAAGCCATGATATTTGAGAGTCTTGGTTTCCGGTCCAAAGCTGCCAGTCCGTCAGACAGAGATGATAGTACGCTGGAAGGCGACTATCGTGAATCCACCACGACTATGGGATCTGCAGGTACCGCACCATCAGTTCCCTCTACTCCGAAATCCTCCAAACGGTACAGCAACAACCTTTTCGGTTCTGGAAAGCTGAGAGATTACACCTACATAAGAACACAAACCAAACGCAACGCTGGATCCCGGGTGCAATCGTCGTCCTCAAGTAGCCTGCAACCGCAGTCCTCATTTTCAGATAGTCAAAGACCTACCACTCCTGAATCCACTTTCCAAACCTCCTCTGTTCAGTCTAGTCCAAGCAAAAACTCAGTACGGTCGGTAGACCAAGGCATTTCGGCTGCTGAATATCGGATTTCGCGGACGTTAGGGCCGTCAGTTTTCAAACGCGCCTCCATGGCCATCGACGACGCAATCAGGGAATTGGAGGAGGAAGCCGACGACGAAATACTGCTTCCGCGATCTCCCCCCAGTGCACGGTCTAACCTCGAGCAAGAGAATGTACGTCATTAATGTTTCTCTTCAAGCGGTCTTTGCTAATCCTCTGCAACTAGCCGTCCTCTCGAACTTCCTCCATGTACGAGCCCGTCCTGGCTATTTCACCGGAGAAGGAGCTTCATGGAGAGTCGGATGGCTCTGAGAGTCGCGGCGCGTCCCCCGTACCCTCTCGTACGGTTCCCGGATATATCCCTGGAATGCCTCGACCAATGACCCCAAGAGAAAACACAGATATGGATGAACAACGATCCCATTCTACAACTCCTCGTGCTATGTCACCATCTTCGCGAATGTCTCCATCTCCTATGTTTATTCAGCGCAGTCCCAACGGACGCTATACGCCAGATGACGGCCATCGAGGTAGCGACAATTCATTAGCCGAATTTGAGTTCCCTTCCAACACATCAAGTCCTTCCAATAGGCGTCGGCCCGTATCCCCGCTCTCTCGACCCACGTATCAACCCATGGCAGTTCCCCAGCATGGCCAATCCAACTCTCGTCCTTCCACCCCTTCCAATGTCACCTGGAATCCGAATCACACTCCTACTTGGAAATCTTCTTCTGGCCACACCAGAAACGGTAGCTGGTTCAGTGATCAAACCAGTTCTGAGATGGGTGCTATGGGACATCACACACAACCTTCGAGATCATTAAAGTCTCCTGCCCTCCCCGATTCCCCCATGCTTGATCGGGGCCACTCCGGGGTGAACTCCATCGATGCTCCTTCGGAGTCGATCTTGTCTTTGCCGGACTTGRAATTGGATTCACCAGTAATTCCTATCGCACGTACCTTGATGAGGTCTCCGACTCCCACCCAAACMCCAGGCCTTTCACCGACTTCCCCAGTATTCCCCAAGGTAGCCGATGCGTCGCCTAGTAGTAGTAGTGGACGCTCTTCTACCCAGAATGTTCCTTCTACTTCGTTTAGCCTGGACTTCTCTCATCGCAACCTATTCTCACCTATCGCAAACTCATCCAGATCCTCTCTGGAGTCTGAGGGTTCCAGCTACCACTCTTGGGAAGGTGACCAAAAGGACTTTTTGGCGGTATTCGCGGATGCAGGCACGCAACAGACCTCCTGGCATGATGCATTATGGTCAGAACAGTCAGGTCCATCCACTCCTGGAGGGTCTTTGGGAGATGATTTTGATGCAGAAGAAGTCATTCGACGGCATGCCGGGTTGCAGAAGTCGGATTTTGTAGCCATCCAGGATCGACTGTATGCTGCTGCTGTTACTAAGAATAGTATCTTTGCAGAGGCGCCAGCACGGTCGCCTTCTTTACGAAGGAGACGCCCTTCGACCTCTCAATCAAACTACTCTATCAACGGGAGGGATGCTAGAGTGAGTAGAGTAATCATGTTGTTCATCTTTCTCAAACTAAAATTTCAATAGATCGCTGAATCCTCCCCAGTTCCGCAGCATTCACCTGCCACATCGGTGTCTGTCTATTCTCATTCTCATTCGCATTCTCATTCGCATGCTCAAACGGGCTCCCATAGTGCGCTCCTGCGCGCCATGGTCGATAGTATCCAGTCGCCACCTCCCTTAAAGTCGCCTCCTATAGCCTCTGTACAGCCTTCAAAGGGGGATGGCGAAGAGTCCCCAACAACTCGCCGGAACAGAGACTTGGCACAAGTCCTGTTTGGCCTTCAAGACAAAGACCTTAATGGTCGACCTGTGCAACCTTCTCAGCCACCGACATCTGCTTCTATTAACACACCTTCAGAGTCTCCAAATTCTAGCGCTACATTAGGGCCTTCCCATCCCGCCTCCCCTCTTGTCTCCCCTCGTACCCCCACCTTTCCTACTTCACGACCTGAGGGAAAATTTGCTCCCTATCCTGCCTCCCGCAATCCATCTTCTCCTAGGCTACCTCAAACTGCAGAGGAAGAAGCTGAGCTTGCTCGTGAAGTGCAACGAAAGACTGAGGCAGCTATGCTCGCTCTCAAAAGACGGCCATCCACTTCGAATGCCGCCCATAATTTGGCTCCGATTGGTGGTTCTATATCTCGCAAGCGTATCAGTCCTCAGCAGATTTCAACACCCACTCTAGTTTCAGCGTCCACCAGTGTCGATGCCATCCCGATAGCTCCCGGGGCATCTCAACAGGCTCCGTCAAAGATTGGCTCTCGATTTAGAAAATTGAAAGGTACTCTCCGGCGCACGAATCCTGTGCTGACTGGAGAGGAAATAACTCCTTTCCCACTGGATCTTCGTTCCCCAACGTCTGCTCAGTCTGTACAATACGACCCAGATCGTTTTCTCGAGGGCAGCGGATCAAGCGGCCAGCTCTCTGCAAATGCTGCAGATTCTGAACGGTTCAAAGTGCCTATTGCAAGTCCGCCAGCCTCTGCTGGCCCTGGTCTCAAAGGCTTCATGGCTCGGTTCCGTAACAAGCCTCGTCAGGAGGCAATTCACGAGGGTATACTGCCTAATTCCGCGAGCAGCGCTTCTCTTTCGCACGGACANCCCCCCACACAGGCGCTGTCCAACCCTAAGTTGCACCCCGTTTCCCCCACAACTCCTTTTCCCCCTTTATTAGCCACATCGCAGCAACAGCAAGCCGTGTCCTCGCCCCCTGAGCTGCCAGACCTCGTCGACCCGCACGAGTCTCTCGCTCTCAAGCAGCTTTTCGACGCCGCGCTCAATCTTGGGCTGGATCAGAATAAGCTGAACGATTTACTTCTTGTCCGCTCCCCGTCGACATCATCAAAGGCTACAGACTGGACGACATTGACACGCAATAATTCAACTGTGAATACACCGAGGCAAGAAGACATGCCACGGCTTGATAGAGACCAGNCCACTACTCCCCGACCTTCTCAAACCCCTCTTGATGGCTTGAAACCACCTTCGCAGCCATCGACCAACCGCAAATCCATTCGCAAATCTACCGTGGATACCCTTCGCAGACCTCGTGATGGTAAAGGAGATACTGCAAGTATTGTTGTTCGACGGACGATATATTATCCCTCGGATACAGGGTCACCTATGCCTGACTTTGGCTCTCTGAGCAAGAAGGGTTCAACCCGTCGCCGCAGGACCAGTGTGGCCTCTAACAGATCGGTTCAAGATCGGGTACCTACGCCACCTCCACCTCGCACTGTTTCTGGCACTCGGAGATTCTCTACTGATGCGTCTGGACCCCTGCCTCCTATGCCCCAAATGCCACCTTCTATCTCCGTGCAAGCTGAACATTCCAACCCTTTGACGGTGCAGGCTGCTGGCGTCATCGAAAAATCGAACTCTGCCTACGATTCTTTGTGAGACAATTTTTAAACTCTCTTGGACTTCATCTTACTCCGGTTCTTGTAGATATGAAATGTACACAGAGGACAACAAACCCAGAGAAGAAACCCCGGGATCTTCTCAGCGGAACACCAATTTTGCCCCTGGTACTGGCCAGGCTTTGGAAGTCCTCGAGCTCGCAAATGGAGAAGTAATATGGTATGCCGTAATTTCATATTGCTTCTGTAAATGGTCACTGAACAATGTTTCCTAGGAACATTGTTAACAACCTTCGAGATGACGACGAAGAGTCCTTGTATACAGGACGTGCTAGCTTCTCTTCTGAATACTCTACCCGGGATGACGGAGTCAAGGTGTTTTTCAAAGAGCATAGCAGGGGAAGTTCCAAAGGTAGCAGCTCTTCTTTCTCGTTTCGGAAGAAGAACCAGGATCCCAGACCTGAAACCCAGGTATGATCGTTCTATGTCTACCCACAGTTTTTTCTGACAGTTTATGCAAGGTCTATGTGACGCCGTCGGCACAAATTGGACGTCTGATTGAAAACCTGTCGCAAGGCATGGATTCCGGGACGTTCAATTTCTCGGTCACCAGCGCTGGCCACTCTGTATCCTCTTCAGTTTCTGACCCAGATTGGAGTGTCGAAGACAGACTGGAACATATGCTTGGTTCAATGAGAGCTCCTTAAAATGAACCTCACAAGGACGGACCTTTTAAACACATCGCCTACCTATCTACTCTTACCTATCATAACCTGACCTGCGTATTTACTTTCAAACATTTCGGTAATACTAGTACGTTTTATCTGATGCTACATGCCATGTAAATCAATCCATCGGTTCAATGCAAGCGCCACCAAACACTCTATCAGGAGTGTGTCGTGCTTGAATTTATATTGCAGCAAACCATGAGATGGGCCTACTGCAGTTGTCGTGATATAACGTCGGAAGGCAGCAATGGGTCGGTTAGGTCCAGAGTACAACTGTTGGCAGCGCATGGTTAGTACTTGCTAGTCCCCGCGATATTTTTTGTACCGATCTTACGTCGTAAGACGAGGGGTTATCGGCGCTGCGGCGCCATTCGTATTTTCTTCCATCCCCAGAAACAAAAGATCGTGCACTAAAAGGACCCGTGAGTCCAAATTCACGAGTTCGGTAAAATAGTCTAACTTTGCAGACGAACCGCGAGCTACCAAATGTGACATTGGGATTTGACGGGTACCGAATAAAGTCGCTGTGCCCAGATGGTTTCCTGATTTCACTCGTCAGAGAACGTGACGAAATGAATCACAAAGAGCGTTCACCAGGACTCCAGTCCAGTGTTGCTACGACATCCCTATTGTTGCACTGCACCTACACAGAGAGAGACGTGAGATATGGATGTTGATGTGCTAAGAGAGATTGGTATACCACCGTTCTCGTGTTGAGAATGACCCCTCTCTGGTCAGAGGTTTCGAAGCAGATGTAAACGGGCTTTGTATCTTCGCCAATGATAACGCAGCGGCGAGGATCATCCTTTCCAGTAAAGAAAATATCGTAGGTAGCATCGGAGGACATAGCTAGTATTTTTTCCAGAGTTGATCTCGAGCTCGAGGTATTGAAGGTTGTGGGTTTTTATATCTGACGCGTAACGGGTCATTATGTGAATCTTACCTCCGACGCTATAGTCTCCGGACTCATGAGAACCTCTCATCGATAGCAGTATTAGGGAAGAAGTCACGGAGGATTTGTGGATCGACNAAACGTCTGCTCAGAAAGAGGTCGCGACGCGACTGTTTCAAAAAGAATATTTTGAAGGGCTGCAAAGTTCCGCTGATGACGTCTGTTCCCAAAGAAGTATTCCAGATTGTTGCGGGGCGTACTTAAAAGTCAAAAAGCACCCACTACCATTATCCGGGATATCGATYCTCTCTTAGGCAGCCCCAGAGTGACCGGCTTCTCGAGATGTAAAGATGAGTCCAGAACCATCCAGACAAGGGAGTGTAGACCTCTACCCATAAGGAAGGCAGCAAAAGAACACCGGTAGTATCAGCGAGATGAACCAGCGTGTTCATCTTGTTCGACTTCCTCCTACGGAATTAGTGTACCAGAGCTGGGAGCCACGTATGTATAGCCATGGTTTGCTGCTGTTCAATGCTTCAGGCTGCCTACAAGCGAGGGTCCAGAGCATCGAAACTATGCAAGTGGAGCAACCCGGAAGGTATGATGGTGACAGTGAAGGATAGCAAGACACGTAGTAGAGTTGTACAGGTCTGGATTGGAAATTCTCGAACAAAGATTTTATGGGTCGACTTTCCACAATGGTTTTGTTGCGCCAAACGTAAGGACGACAGTTTCCTCCACCCCTGATCCTTTAGAAATGCCATGCTTGCGTATCTCGATCGCGTCTTTCGCGAACTTGAATCTAACCTGCAGGATCTGACCTTGGACGAGAGATGTATTGAAAATCAGTCAAGAGAAATATGCACGTGGAATAAATAAATAAATAAAAAACCAAGTCAACCTACCAATATGAAATGATGGATGCTCAACCACGGTCTTGAACATTTCAAACAGAATTTGCGAATAAAATTGGAGCAAACTTTGCCGCCCATTTGGCTTAGAAGAGTTGCTAGAAGCTGGATTTGTGCTGTGGGATTCAAGGGCTTCGAGCAATATTGACCCGAGAAATTAACAACGGATCGAGTGCACATAGTGGCCAGAAACAGCTGGGTGGTCAAATGCAAGAGCTAATCCATCAGATATGATGGTATCAATTGCAATAGAGGGTCTGCAGGTTCCATAAGAGTAGTGACAGAGATTATCCATTCCCCCAAGTATCCAGCTGCGAGAACTGCCCCGGATTTATCAAGCTAAGAGATACAGCAGATAAGTTGCGTCAGAAGTTAGAGCCTCGTCATAGGTATGCTCTTGCTATTGTGATAAGCTCTGAGGCATTTCCAGAGAGGAAAGGAAAGGAGGATATCGAAAAGCGCACCTCTGGTGCCACGTCCAATTCATGATGGGATGTAGACGACGCTTTGGCCTCCGTGGATATGAGATGACCTAAGAGAGGCAAGGGTCGAAAGATTACTGTGTACAAGTCGTAGACGCTCTGATAAACATGCTCAGTTCGGATCAATAGTGAAAAATCGCAAAGAGGTTCTAGTACCAGGATGGTATCCGCATAGTTCTGAGGGCAATCAAAAGTAAGCTGGCCTGACTGTAGAGTGAGAGCCACACATACTCCGGCCTGGAAGCCAGCTTGGTACAGATAGTCAATAATATCTCCATTATGATAGTGTTTAAACAGTCTGTAAGTTTGATCAGTATCAAGGGCAATATACATAACAAGGGAGATGTTCAAGACTGTTTGAAATGGATAACAGTCTGACTATCANCCCTGAAAGAGAAATTTTACGAAGCATTTCTATCGGTATCCTCTCTCTAGCCATGTTCTGGCTGGCGTCTTGAGTCTCTACCGGTGTCAACGCATGGGCTTGGAGGGTTTGGAGGCAGGTTGACGCTTTCAGTGATGAACGTCGAGACATAACTACTAGCAAAGGATTTGTGCTTGTAAAGAGCTACCAGTTTAAGACTATAGAGAAGGAAGCAGAATTTTTGAAATGAATCTKAACAGAAAGGTGTCGTTACGGTTGCGGATGTTGAGCCAATTGTGGCGCCGCACAATCTAGTAGTAGTACTAGTAGAAAGTCAAGTTGAAATAGTGTTTATCACGTGTGTTTTGATATGCTTCCCCCATCACTTCCCCGCGACTCCAGTTACACAAAATGCTACTGCGAAGAGAATATTTATCTCTTAGCAAAAGACCTTCTAAACCGGCACGATATGAAGAAAAACTGGGACGTATTTGTCGTGTTTCTATCGAATCAATCAAAAACTGTGAGTCCTATTATAACTAGCTTCTGCGGACAGAGGATCTCTTATTATCCATCCATGTTTAGGTTGCGCTTTGGAGCCAGAAAATGTGTCAGAACGGAGAAAACCCTGTTATATGGGATTATCACGTTATTCTTCTGCTGCGATCTTGTCTACGAAGTCGCACGCCCGCTTCGTGGGTCTATGATTTTGACTCCAACCTCGAGAGTCCTTGCACCCTCCCAGGTAACATATAATCCCGTGAGCTCATATAGCGTGATAACCTTGTCTTTCTGCGCATCTTACCAGATTATCTGAACTCTACTTTCCCAGTTGTATCTTCCCCGCGGTATAGCAGGTTGGCTGATTTAATGAAGTATCTGCATCACACTCAACGGCGTCAAGTTTATTTAGGGTTATACCTGCTCAGGTGTTTCTAGACTACTTCGCCTCGGATCGAACTCACATGGTGCGTGCCCAATACTCATGTACTCCCGTCTACGATCGCGTCTGATAATGTGCCCCGATAGCTTATGAAGGGCTCTGATCCCACGCAGACTCGTGTTTATTCTTGGCCACCTCCCCCTTACCCTACTATCCANGGACTGAAGGCCACAGAGTCAAATATCAAGAACAACCTGATGGAGAGCTTTGTTTTCATGTCAGACTCTTCACCGACCACTTTCGGAAGTGTTGTGGCACAAGAGGATCTTAGAGCTGGCAATTTTGAGGGCTGACAGGGACTTGTTGATTCCGCTGCCACTCCTGAGTGGAGGCGATGGCCCACTGAACCTATTGACAGTGCCATTTTCGGAGGCCTCCCTTCGGCTTCGAGCAATCTAATGGTCCGAGATCTTGGCAAATTTGTGTTGAAGAAAGAACTTGAATCACAGGTGAGATCGTTCCGCAACCGAACCCAGTCAACGCGAGGGTAGTTAGATATACAGGTATCTCAGTCGTTAAAGAATACTATACGGAGATTGAAGCTAAACGGAGAAATGAAAGTATATATTCTGTAATACGGGTGCGCTACGAAGGTTCGGTGGTGTTGGTAGAGTGTAGTGATCCTGGTTTGCTCCAAGTATAGGTGAACGGAACCCAGTCACAAGTGTGGAGTAGTCGCATGGTGTCCCCAGAAAACAAGCACGTCATACTGTTTTTGCTCAATAGTTATGAAGTATTCTTATAAATGAACCACGCTAGAGTACTAGTGAAAGAAGTCCTGAAAGCACTCAATACTGGACAGGAGGCCCAACATGGGCCGAGGAAGCGGCCAAACTGATACTTAGTTTTCCCGGCCGAACTCCACTGTTGAGTGTGAAGGGAGTTAGGATTAAGTAGCTAAGTAGTCGTATTACATGGGGGAAAATGGAGGCTTTACAATTCCTGTCAGAGAGCTTGAACTTTTAGTCAGAGGATGAAGAGCCCCCGATCTGTCAACGAAAATAGTGGTTCTACGAGCGCGACAAAAGGCACGCTACGCTACCTAATTGTCGTCGGACATCATGGTAATCGACATCATGCGCTGGTGGGCCCATTAATTTGTGCACAGAAAAGAGGCGGTGACCACTCACTGTCTTCGANCTCTCCCCATCTTTCTATCTGGCTCTCTACCTCAACGCGAGAAGCCAGAGACGCCTCGTCTACGCTGATATGTTTCGTAACCAGCGCTAAAGCGATGATGAAAGACTTGGTAACATGTGTCGCACGCTCCATTGCTTCAAAAGGAATCAGCGTGTATGCGTTGGTATTGTGATTGCTCTGAAACGGACCTGCCATCTCCCAATGATCAAATTGCTTGAGCACTTCGTTCAAAGTAGCCTTCGTCTTGTCGGACTGGGAGTTGAACAAGATGGACTCAAACTTATTCAGTTCTGTACCAAAAGTCTTCTCCGTCCATTTGAATAATGGGTCCCAATGTTTTTTCTGGAGTTTAACAAGAGGGTCGGGGTAGTCTTGATAGAAACTAGGAACAATTATGGAGAATTAGCCCTGACACCATCGGTAAACAGGTTCTTGCGCACCATATCGTGTCTGTGTCAAGGTATCCTAGCAAGTCTTTCCTGACATCATCCCTTGTCGACTCGTCAACCATCGCGTCAACAGCCCTTGAAGCTAGCGAGGTCTGTCAGATTAATCCATTAGAAAGCTCAGCATATAATAGTCAACTGGCTCACCATTGGCAATGCATGAGGTTTCAAAACGATATGCTGGTTCTCCCATTCAGTTGCTATCAATGTTGCGGCGAGATGCTTGTGCTGGGGGAGCAGCAATGGTTTACCGGAAGGCGTTTTAAGGGCACGATTGTCTAGTGTCACAGCAAGAACAGAGGACCCATCTTGTTGGCGACTCTCAATGCCTACGTTCTTCCAGAATCTCGTCATGGTCGCCTCAGCCCCTAGCATAGGATTCAATTAAGTATCAGAGGAATACAAAGGCAAATCTTCAGCTGCGTACTGTTCGTTTCTGAGATGGGCGGTCCGTCAACCACTGTTGACTGAAAACGAACACCTGGTAGCCATTTCGACGCGCCGCTGGAGAGAGCCGTCCGTCGTGTGGCGAGAGGTAGTCGGGCACCATTCCTTAAGCTTGTCCAGACCATGGCGAATGGGAGAGTGAAAAAGAGGCTACACTTGAGTACTTGAGTCGCCGTCCCGGTCCGCAAACCCGAAGTAAACCGACATTAACATAGTGGTCAAAACCTGGGTCCGACAGCCTGAGATGCAACCCCCCATGGCTTCAAGTTCAACACCGCGAAAAGCACAATCTAGAATTTCCCACTACTTCGGGCAACCCATGGATAGTAACAGCACGACAAGTAAACCAAAGGACAAGAAACGAGCACATTCTCCAGTCACTATTAGCGACTCTGAGTCGGACGAAAGTGGAACAGCACAACGCCCCCTCAAGAAGCCAAAACGCTTAGACACAACGCCACTTACTTCCACTGCCCAGAAATGGAGGTTCGACCCATGTTCTGCTCACCCTGAAGAGGTAAAGAGTCCGACAGACATGGCACAAATCAAAAGGCGCAGGAACGCATTCAAGAAGACGCTGCTAGAAGCTAACAACCCATTCTTGAAAGGGCAGTCGAAGGAACCCAGCAAAACTGTGGAACCTACATACGCTTCTGAACCCACTTACAATGAGCTGCAAGATACTACCGGTCACTCGTCCGACCCAGGCAGTGATTCGGATTCCGCGTTTAAAGATTTAACCACGTTATTCTCCCATAAACAGAAGACAACGAGAGGGAAAGCGAAAGGAAGAATCAAGGTGGGGTCACCCTCTTCAAATTTCCTTCCAAGGAAAGGAAAGCAACCAGAAGAAATCGGTCCCAGTGGAGAGACCTATACACCTCTAGAGAAGCAGGTTCGCTCATGTTGAAACTGCCTGCATCGTTATCAGTCTCACGCTGGGGGTAGGTTCTGCATTTAAAGAGAGACTGCCCGAACACAATCCTGATGATTGAAGTGGGGTATAAATACAAGTTCTTCGGGGAAGACGCCAAGGTACATAATCGTTCATCTTTCTCCATGTACCCTAGATTGAGGCTCCGACGATGAATCCAGATTGCTGCAAAAGATTTGGGGATGGTGTGCTATCCTGACAGAAACTTCCTCGTTGCCTCCATACCCAGCCATCGCCGCGATGTTCATCTGAAGAAGTAGGTCTCACACTAACCGATCCAAACATAATCTTACTAAATTAATGCCTAGACTGTTATCGCAGGGCCACCGAATTGGTATTGTGAATCAGGTCGAAACAGCCGCRTTGAAGAGAGTCAGCGAAAACCGTAACGCCCCANTCGATCGAAAAATGACCCGTTTATTTACCGCTGCAACGTGTGTACTATCTCCCTCGACTTAAACTGTTGTTCAATCTTAGCGGGATACAGCTACGTCGACGATCTAGATTCCGTGGATGATATGGGCAACTATTCAACCCCGCCTTTCGTTTGTGTGATAGAACATAGAAAGAAACCACAGAGTGAGGGGGATGTTTCGTTTGGCTGGGTAAGTGTGTGCCCCAGTACTGGGGATGTTGTTTGGGACTCCTTTGAAGGTACCAACAGTTCTATCTTACATTGAAATTGAAGCTAACTTCTCCCGCGAAGATACTTCTGTTCGTCTAGAGCTTGAGGTATCTTACGACATTCTAGCTCTGATTCTTCTGTGCTAATCCTTGCACAGACGCGATTAGCCCATGCCCAACCCGTAGAGCTTCTTCTAGAAGATGGTGGCCTGACTAAAACGACAGAGCGGATGCTCTCCCAATCTCGGTACCTCTCTTTACCGTTGCCTACAAATCGAGTTCTTAGCACATATAGAAAGGTGTCGGATTGAACGGTTTTCTGAATGTATGGAATACGAAGATGCACTGGAATATGTTTCCAAATTCTATATCAAGAAGAAGAATAATGTAATGTCCTCGGAAGAAATCAAGTCAGGTTAGGTCGTTGCTTTCTTTGTATGGGAAGACCATTCTGTTCTCACCATTTACACAGGAAAACTTCTGGCAGCTGTGTATGAGTTTCCGAAACGCACCGTCATTGCCCTGGCTCACACCATCCAACACTTGTCTTCATACGGTATCGCCGATGCACTGTTAGAGACTCGCTTTTTTGCCAAGTTTTCTGAAAAGACCAATATGCTCCTCACTAGCAATACCCTGTCTAATTTGGAGATCTTTCGAAATGATACGGACGGCACCACGCAAGGCTCACTTATGTGGCTTTTGGATAAGACAAGTACTCCGTTCGGAAAACGTATGTTGGCCAAATGGGTTGGTAGTCCCCTGGTGGACAAACGGTTGGTATAAGCTCCACAAATATCATTTCGNTTTTATGAAATTGCTTCTAGGGCTCTGCAGGAACGCGGGGACGCTGTGGAGGAAATTGTCACCAATTCTTCTGAAAGAATATTAGCGCTTCGGCAACTAATCAAGAAGTTGCCTGATCTTTCCAGAGGCCTATGCCGGATTCAATATGGACAGGTACGCCACTCAATTATGGACCTGTTACCAGCGGCCGAACATTCTGCCCAAATTAGTGCACGCCTCAAGAATTAGCTATACTATTGACGGCTTTTAACAAAGTTGCCTGCGCATTCCCAGCATTTAGGACACCCTCAGAAGTAGGCTTCAAGTCCAATGTACTTAATGACATCATCTTCTCCCTCCCAGCAATTCTTCCAGCTATGGAAGATCTCCTTAGTACTGTTTCATTAGCTCGTGCTGCAGAAGGTGACAAGGTTCGGCTATGGACTGACCCAGAGAAATTCCCTGACCTTGAAGAAGCGGACGTGGTATGTCGAACAATGATGTTACAACTACCCAAACTTGGACAATAAACAGTCTATTGGCTAGGTTCTAGAAGCCGTTGAAATCGAGCTAAATGACGAACTTAAAAGTAGTCAGTGGATACACATTGGTTGTCGTTGTTCATTGATTTATTTAATCATGGCAGTTCGAAAATTTCTGGGAATGCCTACGTTGCAATGGACATCTGTCTCCGGAGAAGAGGTCCGTTAAAATCCTCTGTATATGTAAATATCTTACCGAAGCATTCCAGTACGTTGTTGAAGTCAAGAGAAGGGACAACCGTCCGATTCCAGATACATGGCATCTCATTTCAAGGTTAGTTCATTCACTACCTGTGGCTACCCTTCTTGTCTCATACATGTACTTGCAGAACTAAGACTCTGGCACGGTATCACACACCAGACGTGAAAGTAAAAGTACACGAGCGAGCCCAGCGTATAGAGACTCTTCAGGTTGATTCTATCTTGCGATTGTTTGATGTAATCCTGATTGGATTTTCAGGCAGAAGCCGACCGAGCCTTCAAAACCTTCCTAGAAGAGATGTCCATGAAATACTATGGTGTACTTCGTGAAGCCGTTTCACGATTAGCTAGCGCGGATTGTCTTATCAGCCTAGCACTCGTAGCGATGTCCAGCGGCTACGTCCGACCAATATTCAGCGAAGACGACGCATTTGACATTGTTGATGGTCGTCACCCAATGGTAGAGGCTTTAAGGTCAGATCCTTTCGTTCCGAACACATTTCGTCTAGGAGGGGACAGCGCCCGTAACAAGATCATCACTGGACCAAACATGGGAGGGTACGCAATTGCTGTCCTCCGGAGATCTATGACTGACAAACAATACCCTGACAGCAAAAGTTCCGCGGTCAGGATGGTTGCACTCATTGTGATCATGGCTCAAATAGGGAGCTTTGTACCTGCTTCTTCAGTCAGGCTGTATATGATTGATTCCATCTTCACAAGGATGGGAGGTAAGTCATCAGAAGAAATCTGAAGTGTCTATCTTCTTGACCCTAGTATGTAAATAGCCTCTGATGATATAGCCCGCGGACGTTCAACTTTTATGGTTGAGATGTGCGAGACCAGGCAAGTCCTCAAGCTCATATTTTGGCGTATTCTCACCGAGCGTCATGAGCTTTTAGCGAGATCCTACAAAATGCTACTTCCAGGAGCTTGGTTATCCTTGACGAACTGGGTCGGGGAACGTCTACATTCGACGGGGTGAGTTGGTAAGCTTATCATCATTGAACAGGCTAAAAATAACGTATCATCTAGATGGCCATAGCGCATGCAGTTCTCCAGGAGCTGGTTCAGTCAATTAGGTGTCGAACCTTGTTCATCACTCACTATCCACTAGTTGCCGTAGATATTGAGAACAAGTTCCCTTCCCATGTTGAGAACTGGCATATGGGCTATGAAGAACGACAGCGTCTGGATGGCTCAAGAGATATAACTTTTTTGTACCGACTTGCTAGAGGACTAGCGTCTGGTGAGTGTTCACTTCCGAAGGCCTACTTTGGCAGGATTTACAGTCATGTTTTTCTGTCCACAAGAATCCTTTGGCATCGAATGTGGCAGATTGGCCGGTCTACCTGATGGTTTGCTGAGTATGGCATCTCAACGCTCCTCTAATCTGAAGGAAAACATAGAGAGACGGACAAGATTGAAAATGTAGGCAATTACACCCCCAATCAAGTGCAGCAGTAGGAGGATTAACAAGTGTACAGTGTGCGCAATGCGATGAAGCTCATACAAGAAGCTCTAGTAGCTACAACAAACGAACAAAGGGATGTAATCACAACCCTACGGACCATAGCAGATAAAGTTTACACCCTAGACACAAGCAATATCAACATTCACTAATGATTATGCCTTGCTAATTTTTTTCCGCTTTGTCTTCGGTGTGGATCCCTCATCGCCCTCAACCACTTTGCGTTTGGGTCCGTTCAACTGTGGATTGCCGTTTATTTGAGATGTGACCCGAACTAGCTGAACGATTTGCTTGCAAGGAGCATGTGCAGAAGAGAGGCTATCTGAGCGCGAAAGAGTCCCCTCGAGACTTTCCCAGCGTGAGACGTCCCAGAGCCCTTGGAGGGCGTCCGCAGGAAGCACTCGTGGCGTTTGACGAATGGCTTGGGAAGCTATTTTCAATAAATCTTTGGCGCGAGAGACGGGCATCGATTTATCACTGGGGTCTGATAACTCTGTAATGATGTTATCTTGTAAGGAAACCATGAAATCCCGAAGCTCCGAATAGTGTTTTCCCTGCAAACAAAAGTGAGCAAAAGATCATAAAACCTGAATAAACACATACAATGGCCGAGAGGTGGGTGAGAAGAGATCGCACAAACTCATAAACCTGAGATTGCCTATACCCATTAACAGCTTTACGGCTGAGGTTCATTAGGTGGTTGCGGAAAGACCATGCTGTGGTAGGGTAACGGGTTATGAAGTTCTGGAAGAATGCCGGACTGAGAGAGGAGTTTTTCCGCGTTACGAAGTCAGTTAAGGATGCTTCATACGTCTCCACTACGAGTTTCTCTCCGTCTTCCGACAGTAAGAGTGACCGGGAGAGGTAGATACTTGTGTGATTGAGAGTATCCAGAGCCGGCTGAGAGTGAACTCTCCGAGCTCGCTCGTGTAATACGTTCAGTAAAGACGACACAGATGTTGGATCAAAACCTGAAAGGGTTTCCTTCGACTTGGCAATTCGAGACTTCAGGATACCCTCGGCTTTATCTGAGAGTTGTTTTTCATCAATGCCGCTCCCTGTCATCAAATCCACGAGTGGTATGATCAAGCGTAGTATAAGTGGACTAGAAGGTTGCCGCCGTGTGAACGTGTCGACCAGGTCGAGAACCCTGTTCTTGAAATGAGTCGCTTCGCGCTGCAGATCAACACCTGTGTACGATGTTCAATATTCACTCTAGTGGTAGAAGGGTAGTGCTCACCTTTGCCGGATTGTTTCTCTTCCATTCTCGACTTGAACACTTGTGCAAGTTGCTCATCAAGTGCCATCATTTGGTCATCGTCCATGAGGTCTGAATCGTCACTGTCATCTTCAGCACCCGCTTCCACATCTACACCGTTGATACGAAGTGCCTCTGCAATCTTGTTTCGAAGTTCTTCATCCACCTCACCGTCGTCGTCGTCGCTATCAATCTCAACATCACTACTGTCCTGTTCGTCTTCGTCTTCGTCATCCTCTAGATCCTCCATGTCCGTGTCTTCATCGACCAATTCAGAAGGGTCCTTCCGTTGGAGTTGCTATAGAATGATTGGTTTAGTGCTAGTAAACAGTGCCCCTAAAACAAGAGAGCTGGTACGCACAGCGATGATCAAGTCAATGGTAGACTCTTGCGCAGAAGTGGATAACAGGCCAAAAGACAGGTTAGCCAAAGTCCGCATGTGCGAGGTGGATTTCTCCATGGATCCAATGATGGCGTCTACCAAGACATCGATGGGGATTGTCGTTGGTACAGTATCTACGGTAGCAGCCTTCTTGTTCTTTCTCTTTTCTTCCTTATTTTTCTTGAGGAACATCTCCGTTGAGGCCGCAGTGCAGTCCTGGAATACACAGTGAGCTAACGACAACTTTATAAAATAAAGAAACTTACCTCAAGAGCAACAACATCCCTACCATCTTCAGGGATACCACAGTAAAGATGTAAGAGTGTCGCAAGGATAAGTAGATGGGCACCACGGGCATCATCACCAGGTATCTGGGGTGCGTGATGTAGAATTGTGTAAAATATCAACAAAGTTGCGACCTACCTCTGCAAGCTTAGTAGCCACGTCTTCTGCCCTTGAGCATAACTCAGGATCGACAATATCTTCATCTAAGATCCAAGTAAGATGCTTGGTGTCTTTTTGCATCTTTCTGATGCTCTTCAGCACCTTGAAAATCCAGAATTCACCATCCGAAGCGACGCCAGAACTTTTTGCAGCCTTACTTCTATCTGCATTGAAGATATATATAAAATAAATATTTGAAATCCGATGGCACTTTAGATTGGAACACAGACCAGCATAGACAATCGTAGCATGGTTTGTGATGTCCGCGAGACAACTCAACAGCCTGGTTCTGCAAGTCTGACGAAGCTCATCTGAGAATGCGGGGGTGGGTACGGAACGAAGCTGCACGAGAAGAAAGGATTGTTGAGATTTTCTATCCGAATCAGGACGGCCGAGACGCACCCCTTGGTAAGAACTTTTCTCCGACTTCTTTTTTATTGCAAACAAACCATTGAGCGTGAGCCAGTCAAGGACCGTTTGCACCCAGTCATCACTCTTTGGGATAGCCCCATTTCTGATCAGTGTAGCAAGCTGCTCGATAATCCATGTCCGCCGAGAGTTGACCGCTTTCACATCGGAGCTGGAATGATTTGTTCAGCTGACTGCATGACGCTAGGGCCTCCGTTTTTAATCTCACATATCAATTCCATCCATCTGGTTGACCTGCTTGAAGAGGTAGTCAATATAATTTTGGATGCCTTCACTGTCCATCGAAGTGAGTATCGTCTCCACAGTCTTCGTTTTCGTTAGCTTGTCAAACTGTTGACTCCCATGAACCCCCGTCAGCTGCAAAATCAACGCAAAACCAAGCCGCGGATTTTTTTGAACAAAGTTTTGCACTTCTGTGACCTGTTGAAGTGCAGGTGACTTAGCACAGAGGGAAGTACAAGGATTAACGTGTTTACATGCCGTTTGAAGAGCGACTTTGTGAAGGTATCGGTCATGCTTAGAAAGGTGATTGATCCATGAGCGCATGAGATTTTTAGTGAAAAGCATCGCTATTGTGTCCTCCGTCACGCGTGGCAAAGCTTTCTGGAAAATCTGAAAGCCCCAGTATTTCTTCTCCTGCGAAGCTGTTGAGCAGAATAATGATTCTGAGAGAACGGGTAAATTAATGATTTAAGCCTATTAATACGAAGAAATCGACATACCATCGACGACAATGCGGAAGAATTCAGTGAAAGAAACGTTATGCTTGACCGGCACTGTTGAATTGGATGAAGGGAGAGTATGGTCAAGAATAGCGCCCCAAACGAAATGAAGCTGGGGCTTCCATCCCCCTTGAGCAGATTGTTGAGACGACCCATCGTCATTGTCGATTTCCGATTCCTATGTTGGGATTTCCTACCTGAGTGTGTACTTTGAAAATATATTGGAAAACACACCTTCAGTACTTTAGCAAGGGTTTGTAAATTCGACGAGCTTAGCATGTCATCTCCTTTGAACACCGGATGGAGGATGGTAGCCCATGCATACTTGGGGCGCAAATTTTGCAGCTTTAGGACCAATGCGACCTTTTCCGGGGACCAGNCCTGTGTCGCTATGTTCTTGATGGTGAATTCGAGCGCTTCGTCTTTCCACGGAGCGTTCGAAGCGGACAGAGAATCGACAGCAAGAGATAACGTCCACCAAGCACTCTCTCGGAGCCATGACTTCTTCTCTCCAAGGGCTAGCACATGTTCTACAACATCTTGATAGCTCTCCAAATTTGACGCGATGGTTTTTGAAGATCCAGACGCGGCTAAGGGCTTGGTCTGGACAAGAAGACCGGATTGAACGATGGAAGTAAGCCCGAAAAGCCTGGCGAAGAGAACATCTCGCTCTTCTTGTCCTGTCATAGATCCCTGTGGCTTGGTGGAATCTATGAGAAGAGCTGTGATCTGAGCGCATGTCACTGTATCTAGCCGAGAAAGAAGCTACAAGAGAGGTTGAGTCGACGGACAGTTGTGCAAAAGAGAAAGACCGCACCTCTGTGAAGGCAACTGCAAATCCCAATCGACTGCTCTCTCTGGGGCTAGCCAGACCCCTTACAAGTCTTCGAATAGAGTAAGCAACATCCTGAGCATTCAACGCATCCAGGCTGTCGGCGGATTTTCCTTGACTATCCTCGATATCCTCCTCTTCCTCTTCGTCAGATTCTGCCTCCTTTGGAACAAACTGGGATTGAAATTGCTGAAGAGATGAGATGAGCTTCACAGACGCGCCAATTCTCTCCTTCTTGGATGCCGAGGAAAGATGCCAGAAGAGAGGCAAAGTTGTACTCATCCTCGCACTTGGATGCACTATACAAACGACCGATCGAAAAAAAAATCAAAATGATTGGGAACACTACCTCGGTCCACTACACATTGCGCTTGGATGCACGAACGCATTGGCACTGAAAGACCAATCAGTGAGAAAACCCCTTTTAAAGGCCGCTTATTGCAACTTCCGCTGCCCGTTCAAGTTATGATTGTACTTTTATCTACTGATAATTATCTTCTCATGGGCGAATTGACCCGCCCAAACTGTCACACTATGACAGTCCAGCAGGTTGTTTTCCGATCTACCGCAACCTATGGTAGGTCGATCGTAGGTCGGTTTCAACAATCTGCCATTGTAGGTCCCTTCGTAGGTCGTTTGTCCTCCAACATATAAACGACCTACTGTTGCTTTGAGGTCTCGCGCGAAGATCGGTCCGTTTAGCGGCGATTACTCAGCATCGCGACAGATCACGAGCATGTTGGACTTCACTCAGTTATTCACTCTTCCTCCTAACAACCTCCATCCCGATTGAAGACCATCTATATCTTGCGAGCTCTTCGACTCATGGCTGCCAGCAACAATCTCAAAGGGGTGTATTAAGGATATTTGGACCCGACACGACAGGATTTGCTGGCAATACGATTACACCAAGGCGGCGACATGACAGGATATACTACCAGGATAGACCCAGGACGAGACGGGACCCGGACGAACTGTGCGGGGCAGGGTGCAAGATGCGACAAATGACGGGGCGGGACCAGACGCGGGACTACGGGCGAGCACGATATATACGACGGGACACGCGCCAGGACCATGCTCAATGAGAACGACGTACGACGATGGTGACCCGACTCTAGCCCTACCCGCGCGAAGAATTTGGGTGATTGCAAAATCGACCTCACGGCTGAGAATGACGGGATAACCCTTTGATTCGATGGATACCGGCCAACGAGGATTAAACATGGCTTTGACAACTCATCGTTCAGGGCTTCTTTCCTTTTCATATCTATTTTATACCACAAATTTCCAGTAATTTTACTTAATATAACTCATTTCCTCATGATTCCTTTGTATTGTGTCGTCTGGAGCATTAGGCACAGTAAGTATTGTATATGGATTGTCCAATAATAAAAAGGGAGAAATGCAAGAGAAATGAGTGATGAATCAACCTGTGAGAGGGCGCAATGTGACCTATTTGAGGTCGCTTGCCGCTCAAGTGCTCAGTTGCCGGTAGGTTAGTATCGTACAAAACAGGTTGTTTTCTGACCTCTGTGATTTCGGATAAAAGGGACCTGCGAAGAGTGCCAGAAAGACCTACGGCAGGTGTGATTATGTCCAATCACAGGTCAGTATTTTAGGTTGTTTTCTGCCCTAGGCAACTTTCACGGAGCGTACTGATTATTACTATGTATTCTTCGTATACGTACACTACGGTGACCTGTCTATTACACAGTGATTCTGGAGCGCTCATAGCACTTAACTAGCCTACATGCKGCACACACGACCCTCAGCGATTATAGGTCGAAATAATCTGGGCCTAATAACAGCTGACTCTACCAGCTCCAGTCCCTCCTAATGTATATCGCGCGAGGCGGTGGCGATTTGTGTCGACGATGGATTTGTCATCAGCACAACAAAGCCAAATATGACGACYWATAYAGCCCGGATCTTCCTGCTCCCCCACCATCCTTCGAAGGCCAATACCTCTATNGGGGGCATGGCGCATCGTCGCCAACCAAATTAGTGCCAAACGAACTTGAAAATGATAACTACATCCCAGCCGTCGAATTTACACCAGATCCCAGAGCCATCGTGCTTAATAGACGAACACCCCGTCGCACAGATCACCCGTGCAAAGAGAGCCATCGTGCTATATAAACCC
The DNA here is from genome assembly GCA_004354395.1 of Chondrostereum purpureum. Classification (NCBI taxonomy): domain Eukaryota; kingdom Fungi; phylum Basidiomycota; class Agaricomycetes; order Agaricales; family Cyphellaceae; genus Chondrostereum; species Chondrostereum purpureum. The sequence goes on from LBLO01000012.1 coordinate 69,994, forward strand.
ACCATCATGATATTCGTGTCCTGGATTGCCGTATACTACTACAATCGTTGCTATTGCTCAGTGCCACCAGAGATTGGACGGATTATCGCTTGTCGAATTCGCAAAACATAACCTGTTCTTGGACATCATATCTGCTATAAAATCAAGGTATCTGACGTCGTTGACTGGAGGTGAAGAAGGTGTGTTTCCTTCTTCGTCAGGCAGCCGATCTCCTGTGGAGGTCGCGGGGATGCTCTGTCCTCCTTCGAGCAATATGCTTGTGCCTATTGTCGGCGGCGAAGGGTGCCTTGTACAGAGAAAAGACGAAACAAAAGGCTTCAGTTGTTTACACACTGCATGTTCACTCGAGGTGCCACCGTGCTTAGCAGACATTCGAATCCGACATCCATCCTTACAGACACCTAATTGTTATATGTGTGAGTGGCATATGCACATGATACACTATCGAATTTGTATTCGCAGGTCTATTGTCGTCAGTGACGCTGGGCAAGGGGGTGGGGTTTCCGGACCCTCCTTACCTTTCCCGGGCTGTCGTTTCCTTCGGGATTCGCGGGGAGGATGTTGCCTCTCTCGAAGCTTTTGTCGCTGGCGGTGGTATGCACATGCACGATTATTAAAAAGACGAAACAACATATTGTCCAGATTCCATCCATGCGGAAAACAGGCTTCATTGCAATGCAAAACCGTCGCATCCTCAAAGACGCTGTCCCGATTATTCGAACTTGGAGTTTTCAGTTATTTGTCCATTGTGTCTATTGCTGGCTACCCAATGCTTTGACGACGTCCCTCATAATGTCGACTACCCAAGACTGTTCGTGCTTCTTGTACGAATGGTCGCAGGATTGATAAGAGCATGTTGACCTTCGCGGTCGACATGATTCTAACGATGATGTGTTCTTTACCATTCTGGTTGGAACACTCAATTTTTGGAAACCCTTGCCCANNCTTCGGGGTGGGCGTCTTACATCAGTCTCGGCAAATGTTGTAGTAGTAGGTGGGTGTTCTTCTCTGCATCGATTTCATGGAATGCTGACGTTTTTACAGAATAGTTCTGGTGTGATGGGAGTGGTAAGGGACTGTTGAGAAATTATGGTCTGGTACGGNCTTGGTACGGTCTTCCCGCTCAGTCTCCGAAAGATAACCACATGACTGTACCGAGTCTCTGCCCAGTTTCCTTCATTCACATACCCATAGCTGCCAAGGGGCCTGCGGGTATTCAAAGACCGTTGCAATGTTTGGACGTGAATGTCCGCTATGTACTACATTTGACTATTTGTGTGCCTACGCTACGTTTCAAGTCATTCACTCTCGTCTCTCTCTCAGGAACCTTGCCATTCTAACGTTTGACTATATCTGGATGTTCCTGAGCATTTTTCATTGAAATATACAGTAAAACCAAAGGCAGTTATGTTTACATATGCATTTACATTGAGTTCTTCATTCTGTCCATGACATAGATCTCCGTGGGCGCATTTTCCCAATGTAAACCTAATAGCCAAGACCCCTATTTCTATACAGTGGCCACTAGCGTTGACAAGACCCACATCGGACAGCGGTCTACATTTTTCGCTAATGCAGTTCGGAAATGTGGGCGCCTTGGACTATTCGCTAGGATGTGTATAAAGAGTTGGAGCTTTACAGTTTTCATTGCTCATAGCTTACCCGTCGACTGCTGCGATTCGAAGATGATGTTCAAACTCGCAACTGCTTCTACCGCCGGTCTTCTCAGCGTCGTATTACTGTTATCCGTGGTCAATGCACAGGACACGAATCGCACTAAACCTGGTCTCGGCGAACTCTGTATGTATTCGCCGTTTGAGGTGTACACTGTCTTGCTGATTCTCACCCTTGAGGTGGTACCCGCGGTCTGGGAATCGTAAGTTTCCTTGATAGCTCAAAGTTTTCTAGCTTGGCTTCTCACCATCTGTTACTGCATTTCAATAGCTCCAATGTGCGTACCCTAGTCCAGACCAAATGGTTCTACTACATGCATATACTAATACTCTTGTGCAGGCGACGGCCCCCAGCTTTCCTGTTGCTTTGTTGCGTCGGATATTGCATTGTGAGTCCACTCTTCTTCTTCTTCTTTGAAGGCCGTGCTACGCTTGGAATTGTCGCTGATGAGGTGATATAACTAGGTGTCTCCCACCAGTTGACTGCTACGATTGCCATAACGTTACAGATAGTGGATATTAGCGAGCGAGCGATCACGAGACGATGCTAGCTGGTTGTAATGATTGGTTTGGAATTATAACAACGGACCGGTGGCAAAAGATTTTTGGATTAGCAATGGTATATCATGAGGGTATGCGATGTATGGTGTCGAGTGCGACAGCATCCAAAAAGAGTCGGATAGGCCAAGATAATTGTCGACCTGAGAACCTCCTGAAAAATCCTATGCTAGGCAGTGATTCGCCGTGGATTTAGGACTCACAAGCGATTGCGTAAGCATGTCTGGCATACTTACTATCCTGCAGTTCAGCTGCGGAATATACAGTGTTCTGTCCGCTTTACAGAGCCATTCAATTATATTGTCTTGAGCGCAAAGACCGCCCTATCCTCTGAGAGTAAAGTAAAGTTATCTTCACACGATCGGAGGAGGTGAGATTATTTGTTGGATGAAATATCCGAGTTCGAGCCTGTTCGAGCGCCGATGAAGAGGCAGAGTCACAGCAGCGCCACAGCAGTGCCGTAAACACGGACCGACCAACCCCAGGTAAGGAATTGTACTGACGGCTATTTATAAACTTACACTTGGCCGTCATCATACGCGCAAAGGAAGGTTCAGTGCTGTTGCCTCGATCGTTCTACGATTTCATTTCTCTTCAGTTTACGACCTATATAACGGACACGGATCTCAAAATATTCACTATACTAATCTCGCTACTCGTTGGACCCCAATTTCGTGCACATTTTCGTGAGGGGCCATGAAGTTCGCTCGGTAAATAACCCARGTGTAATAAAATTGTTYTGCTCAMATATTRACTGRACCTKTTAGATACCTGGAAGAAANCTCAAGTGCGAAAGTATAAGCATCGTTGCAGAGACATGACTCTAACATTGTATTGCTTCCTTAGGCACCAGAATGGAAACGAGCCTACATTGACTATCGTGGGCTCAAGAAACGCATTACAGCGATTCGTAGGGCCCAGGAAGGTTTTCTCACCGAATCTCCAATCGAGTCTCCTGARCCCTCGCTCGCACATGGTCTAAGGACATCTACAGACATGCAGCACACTGGAGTCTTCGAGGATAGTCTCGAAGACTTGCCACATTCAGAGCGCTCTGCTCCGATCCCTCCTGTTGTCTCTCCGGTCAAACGTAGGGCTACATCAGCTTCAACTTACAGGCCACATGAAGGGACGAGCCAGGTCCGTCGCCCCAGTCTCGCAGTACGAACTGCAGARGCTTCTTTGCGAGCATTTCGCGGCACCAAGTCTATCGATAATCATAACCATGATATTACTTCTCCATCTGGTGGAAGATCAAGAAGCAGGGGGTTCTCTTTCCGATGTATGAACACACWGTTTGTTTTYNTATCTRCTTCTTGTTAAYAGKTCTCAATACAGCCCCGAATCAYATGACACAGCTCCAAAACCCGTTTTCTACGCCTATGACGCTGAGCGCATTAATGCCACTTTTGTCACCTCAAGAATTAGCCTTCTTTGATAAGCTTGATTCTGAACTCGAAAAGATAGAGAGCTTCTACATGAACCGTGAACGTGAGATGGTCGCACGTACCGAAGCTCTGAAGATTCAAATCAACGAGCTTAGGGAGCACCGAAAACGAGTCTACGTATGCGTCACCTGTATCGCATCCTGACYTCCCAGAAACTAACTTTCATTGCSCTTATCTAGGGTCCCAAGGCCAAAAAATCGTTGAGATGGCCTGGGAGCACKGCAACAAAACTCGGCCTAGGCAGTAAAGCAATGGAGAGTTTGACTCGAAGATCCAGACTATCCGAGAACAAAGCAAATATGAAGGACCCAGAAGAGGGTAAGCCAGTGCTRGAAGACCATGARTCGACGACCATTGGTCATGAAGAGAACTCTCGTTCAGATGTTCCTCGTCCAAAGATCACGGAAATAGAGGAGTACCAACAGGCGAAGAAAACTCTCAAGAARGCTGTCACGGAGAGTTATAGGTMTGTCTTGGTCKTTGATCACCTCGCGCGACTTGCTTTCTCATTCGCCGCTYTGTTCAGAGGYCTTGAAACATTGAACAACTACAGGGTACAGKCTYWCACTARAKTATMCATYGTCATCAGCTCACGTAGTATAAGATCCTCAACTTGACCGGTATACGGAAAGCTCTGAAGAAGTTTGAGAAGACTACCAAGGTATGCAGTTTGAATAYCACTATTCATCATCGGCAAAACCATAAAATRCACGTCAGATTCCTGCTCAAGAGGCATATATGAAAGAGAAGGTAATACATTATTTGTTCCATKAYGTTCGAGTTCTCAACAATWCCGTTAGGTTGATACCACCRCTCTGACTACAGATCGCRCTGTGGCAGCTGCAATGAAAGAGATGGAAGAGATATACGCTGAACGGTTCCGTAGGTGCCCATGTTAAWACACTTAATAAYAATGACRCTGACTTSCTTCTAGTTCAAGGCAATAAAAAGAAAGCYCTTGTACGTCTRCGGAACGTCCCGTATAAGAGCCACCACTTTAGCACATTCCGTTCTGGGATGTTGTTCGGTCTCGCCATCCCCCCTCTAGCACATGGGATATATGAAGGTTTGAACTTTTCCCCGTCATGGCATTTGCTTGTTGAACACCCTCCAYAGTGCTTGAGGCAGAGACCCGAGAGGATATACCAGGATGGGATGGACTGCTATTCATATATGGCGTCTGTCTCATCCCTCTCGTATTTTCGTTGCTAGTCAGCGTMAACTTGCTGGTGTGGGCTCGGGCACGTATCAACTATGTCTTCATTTTCGGTGAGCTATGCTTGTTCACTGTYCATTRGCTCATYTAACGGGACGTTCCCATCGAAACTAGAACTCGATCTGCGCACACGCTTGGATCACCGAGAATATTTTGAGGTAGGTCCCACTCTTTCAACCTGTACAGCATATCAAYGAAKAYTGGGATTAGACTCCTGCTTTTATATTTTTCACTCTGTGTTGTGCCTTCTGGCTATCCTTTGCTCGTATAAGAAACGACCTTGTCTCGCCGGCGACTTGGCCGGTTGCATGGCTGGTGCTCACTGCAGTCGTACTTCTTAATCCGCTACCGATAATGTTCAGATCGTCACGATTTTGGTTGATACGCCGGACAGGAAGACTTCTCTTACCTGGAACACAGACTGTTGAGGTACATCCTTGTTCTTCTGCTCTGTATTATCAACGAGTGCCTTATACAAGAGTTCTCTTCCGCAGTTCACAGATTTCTGGCTGGGGTAAGCTTGTCCATCAACATATACTTCCTTGATCCTGTTGACATTTGTTTTCGTCTCATAGAGATCAGTTTTGTAGCCTTGTGTTCACGTTTTCAAACATCTTTCTCTTTGCATGTACATATGCGAAAGGATTCGATGATGACTGGAGGGAGGAATGTGGTGCAAGATCTGGGTATTGGCCTGTTTCATTCACCCTTGCAACACTCCCTCTCCTAGTTCGTCTTGTGCAAAGTATCAAGCGTTATGTCGATTCGAAACTTGTGACCCATCTGATCAACGTGAGCAAGTTGCATCTTCTTCTCGCTGCGACCTAACTTGCGGTCCCGATCATAGGGTGGAAAATATGGGACAGGTATAATTATGTACCTATTTTATTTCATCTGGAGACATCATGGCGGAGAACATGAACATCCGTCCTTTGGCCTATGGGTGGTCTGTAACGTTATATACTCTACTTACGCTACTGTCTGGGTGAGTGGCTCTTCATACGATTTCTTCTGTGGAGGAGTGTCTGATTGTTATATAGGATATGGTGATGGATTGGTCTCTTTTGCGTCCACACTCAAAGCATCCATTGCTCCGTGATGAGATCGTATATTCCAATCATGTTTATGTATGTGCCTCCGTTGCTTTGGTCCAACCTTAATATTCTAACTCCTCTGTATTAGGCATACTATTTTGCGCTGGTGTGTTCATTAGTTCAGGGTGAGGCAGAGGAGAGAAAACACTGACCCCACTTGTCCGTGAATCAGATATCCAACATTCTCATCAGATTTATTTGGGTCATTTACATCCCATCAAGTGGGCCAGACTTTTATCTACGGACCTTTATCGTAGGTTTACTGGAGGTGCTTCGGCGATGGCAATGGAACTTTTGTTGGTGAACTTTAGCTTTTATTCCACGCAGATTCTGATCAGTTTTGCAGTCCGTCTGGAGAACGAACATTTGGGTAACATGGATCAATATCGTATAACAAGAGAGGTCCCATTACCCTACTCTTTCGATGCGGCCAACCAGGAGGATAATGACGATGATGAGGATGAGTTGTTGAACCGGTCGGACTAGTGAAGTGGGGTGTCCTCGGGTTGGCAATTACACGTTAGATTAAGTATTTCTTCATGCGTAATCTATGGGTTCTCTATTAGAGAGGGTTGATACAAGGGCCAGCGTGACGTATCAAGGGGATGGTCACGAGATGATCAGGACAGTCACGTTCAGATCTCGTCGCCGATTGGTTCAATGCCTACGATTGGATGTTGCGGGCATCCAAGTCAGTGGGGAGGGATGATATCCGCCGTCTCTTGTCACTCTCACACAAACTCTAGAACATATAACAGTGCAAATTCCTGTATTCATAATTTGTAGTACCTTCGCACCAGTGGCGCTCACCGATCTTCCCGACAATACGGTAAAACTCCTAACTCGCGCAAGAATGATATACTCACCAGACCTCTTCAGGTCCATCACTTCATAGATGATTGGATACTCTCCAACTCTCTCGCCGCAGTCGAATTGGGGCACTTCTTCCGGAGGTCTCTGTAGCAGTACAACGTTTGTCAACACATGTTTCCAATCATCAAGAGAAGCAAAGACACGCACTGAAGTTTTGTTTTGTCCCCCCTCTCTTTACACTCCTTCCCAGCCATAATCCATTCCCCACACTCGGCATAAAGCTCTGCTCTCTTCGGGGAGTCGCACCTTGCGACGTACCCAAGGGCTTCCTTCGGATGACCTTTCAGGACGAGGTGTTTGACAAAGGGTTCGTAGCCTATGGGGCTTCTTTTGGATTTCGAGAAGACCTCAAGCCCTTCGAAGTCTTTACATTCGGTTAGTGCATGGAGCTTCACATACCAGAATCTGTTAGAGATCCCGTGGTTAGTTGCAATAAAAAAAGAAGCTTAACAAATGAGCTCACCTCTTATCAGGAACTTTGAAGTCCGACTTGACTTTATCAGCCCTCTTGCTCATCCCATGGAGAAGGCAGGTTCTAATTGTCTCATTGATGCTGAGTCCAAAAAACAAGATCTTTCCATCCGCCTCCTTCTCGAGTTGTTGTTGGAATACCAGAAGACGACAACTTTCGTCCGTCATCTACGCAATAAAATAAAGTTTACGGCACATCGGTTATTGGAAGATGTGCTTACCTTGGCTTCTAAAGTTCGGTCTTTGTCCTCCGAAAAGAACTTCTGTGCGCTCTTCACCGCCGCAATCTTACTGGTCTGATCCTGAATTGGTCTACAATTAGTGTCAGAAAGAAAAGGATAGCAGTCGACCCCCATACCGTCATCTCAGCAGCCTCTTCCAATGCTAAAACAGCGCTTTCTACTCTGCGATCATCTGAGTAATAGAAATCCCGTAGCATTTCCCGATTCTGTTCCCTGGCGTAAACTTGTAAGAGTCGACTCGCTGGGGCAAGCCGGGGACCACCGTCCTCGATCAGGCGGAAGAATGAGCCCAACGCAAGGCGCTTGTGGAGGTGCAGGAGGACGTGGTAGACTGCGGAGATTTTGTTAGGGTCGCCAAGTTCTCACAGAAAGAAATCGTACCTAAATCGGTATTCCCACTGTCGACTGCTTTCTCTAAGGCCAGCTTATCCTCTTGCATACTCAACAGCAACGGGACCTGATCAGACGCACGGGGTTCGTGATCCAGTAGCTAAGCAATGAGGTGTTCCTGTGAGTTTCACTCTTGTTGTTCGATGAGAACAAACCTTGGTAGCCAACCCTCCTCTTCCAACCTCCCACGCTCTCTTAGCAATTTGTGCATATGACACACCTCTCCCTCCGAGCTCCTTGAATTTTTCTACAATCATGGCACAGACCTCTTCGTCTTCCCCGCCTTCTCCCGGCCGTGACTTCAGGATTTTCGCAGAGGCCCAATGCTTTAACACTTCGTCTGGAGGAAGGGACAAGAATGTGGAAATTCTGAGAGCGAGGAGGTGCATATTGCGGGAGAGTAATCGAGATATTAAATGGCTTGGAGATGTATAGGTAAACCTGCACGAGAAATTGAGAGGAGACAGATAGGACCGTCATAAGAAATGCGCACTGTGAGTAAGTGAGCGGTATACCGATCTCGAAGAACCTGACCGCATTCAACACTTTGAGTGTCTGACCCATATGCACAAAGTCGTTCGGGTTATAAAAATCAATATAACCTCTCCCAAATTTCGCGGCCTACGCATTTTAATCAAACTTAGTATCCCGGATGGTAAGGAAACCCCACATTCAGCAGTCGTCTTTGCCAGAATGGCTCCCATTCTTGACCCGCAGCATCGATACATTCATCTACAGCAGCGGCAAGATCTGGTCGAATGTTTCGTATACTCTCATCTGCCTTTGGTGATTTGTGTAAAAAATTATCCCATGCGTCGTACAATATGGCTGAAGGTGACGTTGAACCTGGTTTAAATATTGACAGTGTCGAAGCTGTCAAGAATTATCAGTTACATGAACACGGTATCGGGAAAGGTACCCCCTACCAGGCACTTTCTGAATTATGTCACAGACATCTGAGCTGACAATTCGTACACCGTCGAGTTCTGTGACCGCAAATACGGAACCAGCGTAGAAATACCTAGAAGGGTGTTTTATAAGAGAGCACCGAGAATCCGAAAAGACACGTACTGTAGCGTATCTGCGAATGGACCGACAAGGACCGCAATAGACTCAAATGTCACCATAATAGCATCGTTTCCACACCACTCGACCTGGCGCACAGAACCATCGGTCCCTGTCACAGTCTTAGTATCGAACTCTGCCATTCGCCTCTGGAAATCCGCCGAAATAACCAGAAGTGTTCCTGTGTATGATAAAAGTGCCAGGGATTTTCCGTTCGGTGAAGGCGAGAGATGGGTGAAGGGTCCTTGAGATAGCCTTTGGTCGACACTCTCGAGGTTGTCGACTGAGTATATCGTGCTATCTACTGACAGAAGGACTTCGGCATGTCTAGATATTTTGAGATCTGGTGGTATGACAGCCCAAGAAGTTGGTGGTTCAGTCAATCCTTTAGCATTGATTGAGTATCATACCATCTTACGTTTGTTGAGGATCGCAAACGCATACCTGGGTTGGCCAAACCTAAGGGTCTAGCACCAGTCCACCCCTTGACTTCAAGCAAAGTCAAGGATCCTGTGAGAGCGACCAAGCCGCCTTCGTGGAACCTAGCGTCAATGACACCCAATTCTGCGGCTTCTGACCCCAAAGAGTGTTGTTGGTAGTCCCCTTGCAAGTCGTACAATCGATAGACACCCTCCTCATTGAGAACCACAAGTTTCTCGTCGGAGTTCCATCCAAAACGTACGATCTTCCCTTGGTCCCACTAGCATGTACCGAACTTACAGTCAGCCCCAGTAGAATTTAAGTTCGAGCAAAATTTATCCACACTGAACAATAGTAAGCCCTCTCCTGCCGGTGTATACACTTGAATTTGGGCCTTTTGCGCAGAGAATCCGGCCGTCGGTCGACCCAGAGCAATAAGTTTAGAGCTATCCCGCATTAAAGCTGAACGCGATTTCCATTAGAATACAGCGTGCAGTATATTCTACGAAGAAGTATACCTATAGGTCCCCCATTTCGACATCCTGAAACAACGCAGTCTCCCAGATCAGGTAGTTTCCCTGTAGTAGAGTACAGTTGCTGTCTCCTATAGAATACATTTCCATCCTGCATTGCTTGCCATGATGTTGTCGGATGGTCGGCCATGACGCGGCGTTCCTTGTATAGCAACGGTTGTTTTAATCCGTAGATAGATGTGAACAATCTCCGGGTTACTCAAAGGGTCAGAGGGTACTGAGATTGGAAGATGTTGAACAGTGTGCGTGAGTCGCAGTGATGGCACTGACTACGTTACAACTTACAAGCGCTTTTACACCCCGGTCCTACTTATGAGATCGGGAGGCAATTATTGCAACTTGGCAACTGGAATTACTTTGCAGAATTCGTATTGATTGCGTGTATTGCCAGAGAAAGTTNAAAGCAACATGAGCCCGGGTCGCCATTGGGAAGCTGCGCTGAAATGTACAGAATAATAACAATAATACTTAAAAAGTGTGAAAAATATAAAAGTAGTATGTATAACGAAGCAAAGTTTCAGTCAATGATGATGTGGACGGAGAACAAGTACATGCGTGATCGTGGAAGGAATGCAATAGGAAAGAAAATCCTTGTTGGGATTGGTAAGGGACTGGAAAGAAGTGTGCCCGACAAGGTAAGATTGAAAAGTGATGTAAAGAGCGAAATAACTTTTCGTAAAGAAATTCATAAATATATACGATAGCAAAAAAAGCAAGCAAGACGAGCCGGGGTCCCAAATGAGCAAGGATAAGAGAAACAAGAGAAACGGAATCTAGAGAATAACGTGTCAAACAATCCGTATGGGAACCCGTATACGGAAGTCGTCTTGACCAAAACTGACAGAAACATCCAAGTAATACTAGACATAAACAATCAGCAAGGAAAAAAGATAGGATTAAAGGGCTCTCACCTTGATACTGATTCCGGCCCAATCAATGCAAGGAAGCATTTCCCGGTTCAACATGATTTTCGACCGGTGCAAACCATCTGGCAGAGAGCTGTGTTCTGCCAACGAAGGATGACCGAGTCGTCCTGAACTATCTTCCCGGGCCTTTCCCCTCGGTCGCTTCGGAAATCCGATGCACATACTGGTGTGTAACACTCTCGACTCGTTGAACGTTGTATGCATGGGCACTCTGGGTAACGGCTTGTTTTGCACCTCGGCGGCGTTCAAATTCTCCATAGATACGTTCCGGGAAGCCGTGCGCGATAGGAGAGGAGCAGTGTTCTTCACAACTCTCTTAAACAACCGACCACTACTACTCTCCTCACTGGAGGGAGTCTGAGGAGGTGTCGGCGGTAAAGTAGTTTGTTCCGACACAGAAACTTGTCGCAAAACGGACACTGAGATGGTAGCATCTGCAGCGATTTCCTTAGCTAACGAGGAATTTCGCGGAGTTGTTGTGAACACAACAAAGTACGGGATAGATCCTGAACGTGTAAAGGTCACAGATGTTGGTAGTGTAACCTACAGCCTACTCGTCAGCGTATGATTGAAGAATAACGATATGAGAACATACAGCACATCGAAAAGGCATCTGACGGTCCGACCTCAAAGGCATCTCTAACCACGAATTTTTCTGGTCAGCACTTATCAGCCCATCCAAACTCTGGAAATCCGGATCTGAGCAGATCTGTATCGGAATATCCAAACTAATAAGGTTGAACGTCAGTCACTATAAACCGACAACCAAACACAAATAGAATATTTTAAGGCTCTCGAGAGGCAGAATGAGATGAATCTAAGGCAAGATTTACTCACAAGGAGGGATTATCTGACCCATCGTTGGGTTCCCAAGTAGCGTGAATTAGATATTCAACTGCAAAAGTTGTAGTGGAGCTTCTGCGCTTCTGAGCGTTTAATTCTCCAGTGGATGTTGTCGCGAACGAAGGAGGAATCTCTTCTCCAATTCGAGAGCTTTTGGGGAGGTCGAAGGTGAAGGGGAACGTCCGTGCAGAAACAGCATACGGAGAGGAAAGTGAAGAAGATGTCGTGTTTATACTAGAGACACTGGGTCGCCGCCTAATACTGCCCACCCGAAAGGCGGAACGTGGGCTTTCCGAGGAGGTAGGGGAAGTAGGAAAGACATGACTGGCATTGAAGAATATATGATGGTGCCGTTCGGTGCTCCCACTGGAGCCCTGCTGAACAGGATATGAGAAGGCCCCTTCAATCTACTCACAATTAGCCTGGCAGGCAATAATCAACGCTGGAACGGRCACACCTTGATTGACAAACGTCCAGGAGATGAACATGACTGATCTAATATGACTGTTCCTCCAACAGTGTCACCTTCCCCGAAAACGGGAACAGGCCGTTTGTCTATTGAATTGACCACCTTCACGGAAGGACTGTACACGCGCAGTTCCATTTGCAGAGACCTATTAGCACAGACCGTTCCGTCAGATAGAAACCCATGCGTTCTTTGAGATGGAAGGCATACCGATAACTGGAAACATGTGGGTACGTTGGTGTTGGTACAAAACTGGAAGGTGGTCGTCGAGAATCATTTCCAGTCAAGGACTCTACTCGTCTGCGTAACATGAATAAGATTAGGAAATGAGTGGAGGGTAAACAAGGGAGTAGTAGAAAGATAAGTTGACGGGACTGGATGAGGGGGCAGGAGGGAAAGGGAGTATAGAAGGGGACGGGAGAAAAAGGTATATATTCCGGTGACCCCAAGTTGATCTCTTCTCCCAAGGCCATCAGGAACATATCTCATCATACTCTCTCGGAGAAGTGATCCCTTCTGTTGGTAATTCCAGATTAGCGAGACCCAAAGAAGCGGACCGATTCGCGTAAGATATCCCAATCATAAGGAAGGGGTTAGTCGAAAGGATAGAAACATCCTACCCCAACGTCCAAGCGTGAACTGCTCTGAAGACACAAGAACTCTTTTTGAGAGCCTGATAAGTCTTATTCAGGTGCAACGATGTAAGGGAATGTAAGGGACCGCAGGTACAGCAAAGTGGCATCTCGGCGCCTGTAGATCTGATCGAGATCGTACGTGCGCGTGGGGCTGCCTCCCAAATAAGGACGCTCAGGTTCGCCGTTTATTGCTCCCTTGACGACCGCCGATGTATTCCAGAGAGAAAAAAAGTGGGCAGGCTTCCATCTAAGTCAGTGATCATTTTGTAGAACACTGAACAAGGATACAGAGTTGGTACAGAGAGGTGTTTTCTGATGCTATTGAAATATTTTGAAAAACACTCATAGTCATAGAATAGAGGTTTTGAAGTACCCCATCCCGAAAGTGACATTAAGATGAGGATAGCATTCCCAAAGCATTCCTCACATTATGTTGGAGATCACCCGTGAGATTCTATCACGACGCATCATTCACCTATACCCCACAAATATGCTCCCCTCAATGATCGCTTGCGGGGGATGGTACCCTCTGCCGCTCACATTCTCGAAGACCATTGGTCAAACTACTTGGCCCTATCACCTCTTATTACTAGTGTTACTTACGACTCCCGGTCTCGGACCCGTGCTTGTAAACTGTGCGAGTGGTTTGGATTAATTTGACTTACTTAGCTTAGTACGAGGAAGCCCTCGTCAACGAGCGAGAAGTAAACCGGAACAGAATGTGTCACTAGTTCAGAAGCATCAACGGTACGCTTCTCCTCCCTTAGACCAGATATTATCCACATTCGGTGGGCGCGATTCTGAGATATCAAGAGTAGTGCACACACAACGATCTGTTCACAGGATGGGAGAGAGGAACAACTTNGGTTTTACCGTTGGTCGACTTCCGTCTTTTGAGGATGTCCTTGTTGACAGAGGTAAGTGTAGGAAGTCTTAAGACGGTAATCGTAATGCGTAATTGTAGAGTTTGACATAGTAGAGTCCTACGCAGAAAGCATGCCAACCGTACCAAATTTTCATAAACTCGTCCTAGGCTGCACTAGATGTGAACTGATCAGCTGGATCTTATGACCGGAAGATTAGATGAAAGAATGGAAGGCAACTGGAGATACATATAGCAGCCACTGTTCAGCCACCCGCCGAAACGTCCTGTGACAGTGATGAGGCAGAGAAGTGATCCTAGTGTTCAGGTTTCAGATACTTAGGAGCCCCGACAAGTCTGAGGCTCGAGCAGTCGCAAATGGAGTCATCATCCGCTCGCGGTCATTAACCTTCATTTATTATTCCAATTGAGTGAGCGGAACAGTTGCAGCGTTACCGAACATGATTTGCGGATCTGTCCAGTGTCGACCTTCGTATTCTGGCGAGGGATGTCCTTTGACTGTCCTGGCCTTGCCTACTATTGGATGGTGGACAGATGACAATCTGGATTTCTCGGATGTTTTATCGGGACAGAGGAGGAAACGATGGAAAGAGGAAGAGAAAAGAAAGGACAGGGACTAGGGCTCGTGACAAGAAAAGAATGGGAGAAGGACCGCAAACATTGAATATTGAAGCCTCGGTGTTTATTAGTGTCTGAGAACATCGATCAGAGATGGAAAGCTTCGTCGAGGCCCTTATGAATGTAAATCCTGACTCTGGATTCTCCCACATTAATGACGTTCTGTATCTCAGAAGAGAAGGGCTTGTACAACACATCCTCGAAGTCCATTGGCTGTCCTGAGGTTTTGGATAGATACTATAGGCCCCGAGCACGCAGAAAACAAGACTCCAATAAGTATACTATCTGTGCTTCTGTGAGCTCTCAGCTAGAGGACGGACAAGATGAAGGTTTACAGTGCGTGTTGAGAAATCGGTTAATCGGAGCGTGTCGGATCTACGGCCGGAAGTCCCGACTAAAATGACATGCACGTGGTAAGTATGACCTAAACGGGAAGTGGTGTCCTGATTAAGAAGTTTCAAGACGTCCGCATCAGGCCATATCGGGGTTGTGATACCACTCTACAACAGTATCTGTCTTTTGCAAACCTTGTGCGAAAAACTAGGAATTCGAGTATACAGGCAATTGCCATAAGTGCATATGGAATTTTGTATCATACGCCACCATGAATCTCTCGCCCTAGGTCTGTCTATGGTCGACGTGTAATTGGAACACACCGCCCTTGATAATTACCCCTTAATCGCATCGGCCATGCGTGGATCCGGGGCTGGGCCTCGATCAGCATATGCAGTTTCGCCGAAGTCGCAAGCCTATAAAACTACCGAAGACAGGCGGCGTTCGAAGGGCGGTACTATCCTGAAATGTCTGTCTTTTTGGCGAATGTAAGGTGCAATAACAAAATACGCAGCCATGTGACGTCAAGTATGGGTTCTGTTACCTCAGGATGTCACACCATGGAGGCTTCTAACAATACTTAACTGAAGTATGACAAAATGCTGGTATAAAGCCTTGCCTTGCGAGTTCGGGAGGATCATCTTACGATCCTCACTTCATCCGAGTCGATACAGCACAATCCACCACGTGCAGGTTAGCATATTATCAGCGACAAAAATACTGATATTATGCCAATCACTAACAAAATTGTAATAGTACCTTTTTTATTGGCGTAATGTCAGCGTATTGGCAGTGCCAATATGCTTTCTTGCACCTTGTGTAATTTACAGGCTTCAACTTTTTTCCACAGCCCTAAACCCTGGGTGCTGCACGTGAATGTCGGACGCGACGGTCACGACACCTGAGTCACCGTTCTTGAACTCAAACTACCATCTAATTAGACGCGCTTTTCATCTTGTCTGCCCATGGAACCCCCAAAGAAGCGTCAGAGAACAACAAAGCATACCATCCCTTCAACTAGCAAACCAAGGAGCCGCCGAAAGAAGGATGGTGCACTAGGAATCATGACTGAAATGCCCTTTGATATCTTGCTTGAAGTCAGTTGCCTGAGTGTCACCTCTTTTCCTCAATTGACACATCCACCTCTAGATCTTCAGCCATCTTATGCCTACGGATGTACTTAATCTCTCTCGAACAACGAAGATGTTGCGCAATACACTCATGAGCCGTACCGCCATTAGCGTTTGGAAGTCGGCCATAACCAATGACGATACTATCCCTCCAGCCCCAGAGGGAATGGCTGAGCCGGCCTATGTCAATCTTTTGTTTTCTACACATTGTCATGTCAGCGAATCCGCTTCTTCTCTGTCAGAAACCCCCAAGCTAACTATCTGAATGCGCACAGAACTGCCTTCACGACCGTATCTTCGAAGATCATATCATTTATTCCTCTCGAACACGGCTGTGCGTACTCTGTGTTGGCTCCCTTGGACTAAGGTGGCTATTCTCTCTACATGATCCGGTTCTTTGGCTCACTAAAATTCCTCAGAGATAAATATTCACCAAACCCAATGTCTCATGAACAAATTTTCACGGCCTGGGATCTTCTCGGACCATACGAAGACCATCCCACACGTAAGTCTCTTCAAGTGCACAGGAGCTTCCCATATATCCTTACAAATCTTATGTAGTCAGACAGTTGTATCTTGTAGAGGATTTGAATTCTGTTCTCAAGGCTCTTGAGGATACAAAAGATGACACGCGGGAAAGACACAAGTATCGGACGGAAAGGTTGAAAGTCGTACAAGCGACTACTGAGGTGGGTAATTATATATCGTAATAAAGGGCGTCGAAGTTTTTAATTTGGGCGTGGCTCCTAGTTTGTTACCAAATGCCGAGCATCATACAGAGAGAGGCAAATGAGAGAAGAGAAAAGGTTGATAGAGATTCAACGGTTGCGCTTTGAAATGTGAGATTAGGCTATCTTCTTTTTACTGTGTTAATTCTGCTGCTGATGTTTGGGCTGCTTTTAGGATACTCAGTCGACTTTCCGGCTTGGGTTATAGCGCAGAGCTGGAATACATTGAGAAGAGAGGCTGGACCTCCCAAATGCTTCGCTATCATGCACTAGTTGCAAAGAAAGAGAAGTTGACGGAGGAAGGTTCGAGTCCCACTTCCTCTTCTGTGCATTGTTATCACGCTGAACACACATCTTCCAGAGTGGTCTAGTAAAGTGAAGCCAGCCGTTCTCGAAGTAATGAAGCAGGCTAGGGATGCCCGGATTCAGCACGAACGCAAGACCCTCTATAAGAGACGCTTAGGCTTTCTCTTCGACATTCTGAAACATTACAGAGATGCCCTGATACCCTCCTCAACACAAGTGACCTTTACCCCAGCTGACCTGTGCATGATGCCTCAAATCAGTGTGATACTCCGACAGAACAAAGACGTCAATACATACAATACTGTGGAAGCCTTTGAGGATATCAAAAACTCGCTTCCTCAACTGAACCTCGAATGGCGTAAGATGAAGGACGCGTATCTGCTCAGTCTCATGTCCAAACCCTCCGCGAAGAACGACCCATCTCGCCTCTTACGTGCCACAACATTCTTCTCCTGTCAACATTGTTCAGAAGTGATCTCTTACCCTCGAATTCTCGCCCATGAATGTCTGACTCAGCTACGCAATGGGTATCGCAACAGGGAAGACGATGAGGTGAAGCTTTTCGAGGCCTTGGATGCCGAACCGTGGAATGTGGACCATAATAGAGTGGAATTCAATGAGCAGGCGAAACGATGCGCTGCTGCTGTTGTTACAGCGTGCGGTTTTGATCCCCAGAGAACTACAGCAGAATTTATGGACGAGAGAGATCCCTGGCTAGGGTGTAATGTATGCAAGCATCCACGAAAGGGTGATTTTGTGTTCAGGTGGCGGCGAGCGGTATGTTCTTAGGTTCTTCTTGTGTTCAGCTTTTCTTATATTCCCCGATGTAGGTTCTGCACGGTATGTGGCACACGAAGAAATCGAACTTTCCTGCCTCTTGGAGTTCTTTGAACGAGGAGGACTCAGAGCTTGCGGATGAGGAAGAACGGGATGTCTATGCGCGGTCCAAGCACTATGGTCTCCATTCCTCCCCACCGGATTTCTGTTGCGTGCGATGTCATGAGCGGATGAATTGGCTTGCGTTGCGTGATCACGTCAAAGTCTGGTATGTCASTATGTMKTATAAGAGGCAAATGGCCCACGCGGGACCCGCCCCTGCAATCACAATAGATACACAAAGAATTATTATAGTTTATACCCTCACCAACTCCGTCCCTTTGTCACCTAACATCTGCCACCATCCTGTCTCTGTTCATCCAATCCTTACTGTCGTAGCTTTAGCCAGCTCAAGGTTTTTCATGCGTTTCAGGCCCTTTCCCCACTGGACAGAATCTTTCTGATTGAGTGTACCGTCGTTGACACTCCTTTCAACTGATACCGCTTGCACCAAGTAACGAGCTCAGTTGCTGAGAGTATATATAGTGTTTATCTTGCTCCATAATCACCTCCAACAATTCAATCCAAGCATCTGCACGAATTTATCTATGCCAAAAACACAGTCCAGGGGTAGTAATAGGTAGTAAGTAGTACTAGTGATAGTAGKTGTCTTTGTCGTACTCAAATACAAAGGAGAGGTTGGTCGTACTTATGTTGTCGGTACCTGTCGTCGTCGTCGTTACAGAAAAACAAGAGCAATAGATAATAGATAAAAGGGAGGCAAAAGTCCGATATGCGATGAGTAATGGGGGCAGGGGAACATTATGTTGGCGGAGGAGAGTAGAATATCTACATGCGGTGGAGGTAAGAGGATCGTCGGGAGGGGCCTTAGCAGGTATCGAGCAACGAGTTTCTCGGAAATGAGTATCCTGCCGCTTCCCATGTTGTCCAGTTAGCGTTTGTATATGCTTCACTGTGGCTGAGATACACATAATTAGCTGGGATCTCGCCCTAAGAAGTCGGACATGCACTCACTCTTTGATATAGTCGGCTGTAGGATGATTTGGAGGATCACAAGTCAAAGCATCCTTCAACCCTGGGCGCTGGTAAACCCGGACATAGTCGACATACATCTTGCTAGGGAAGACCATGTGCATAAAGTCCTGCGCTTGGAAGGATGGAGACATTCCCAAGTTGAGGATGATGTACTACAATGGAATCAGCCCGAGTCGCACACCTCAACCCAAACAAGTTATTCACCATGGGTTCCTCAGGAACTATTCTTTGGCTGATCTGTAAAGTTGTGTCGGGTCCAACMGACTCGGCCTCCATCGTCCACGATTCGACACCCTGGCTGTACCAAGTGATGTACCCATCATYCCGATTCTTGCTATCCGACCAGTACTCGAAGCCATAAGAAGCATACGCCTCGTCGTTGTACACATTGTCATCGATATAAGAGACAACGGATACTGCCTGCTGCCATTCGCTCCCTTGGTACGAGTTGTAATGTGATACCGACTCGTCCACAATGGTCGAGGACGCAGTGTCTGCCTGGTACTTGTAGTTGAACGGCGCACACTGGAAACTCTGGGACACTTCGCCTTTGAAAAGGGAAACATCTATCTGGGCTTCGATGATATCAATTTCAGGTGCGGCGCGTCCAGTCCGAACGTTTGGCCCAGGATGGTCTTCACCCTTACAAGTACAAGCAGAAACCTTTTGACCGGGTAGATAACTGACTGGGTTGTCGTTACTTCCACCCGTTGCGGCTTCTGCAGGCTCCCCAGCGGCGGTAGTCTGGTTGGGAAGTGTCCCTAAATCACAAGAATCATAGCTGTAAGGCCATGTTCCCTCTGTCGTCGCACCGTAACCTGCTCGTCCCTGTCATGTAGTCAATAACATTATTTGTGAGGAGATATAGCGGTCCTACTAAATTTCCCATAGTCCATGCACCTATAAATGATAGTAATCAGGATCTGGCAGTATATTGAGGATAAAGTATACACACCCGGCCAAAGACCAGGAGCTTTCGGGCTCCCCGGTAGACTGATAGATACTTCGATATATCCCGTTGTGAAACATAACTTGTTCCATGATTGAAGCATACCTACGATTATGAGATTGTCKTCCCATACAGAKATAGACGTSRTGTACGCACCACTCTTGAARTTCATGTTGTGGACTGTCTCTTCCGTTATTGTGAATACGAGCTTCCCATTCTCCGTTGTCACAGCCTAGGAAAAAATGATGACTTTTTGTCCATCATGACTAGTTCAAATGAAAACTCACGCTCGGGTCATACCATTCCAAGTCCCCAGTCGGCCTGGAAACATTGTACCATCAATCATGTGCTGTGAGGTTCAATGCAATGTATTCTCACCAGTAATGAAAGTCCATTGCCTCCCAATAAGGATCATCTCCAGGGTAGAAAGTCCGTCCACTCGTCTCGAATTCATCACTAAACACCAGGTCGTACGTGTTCCCGTCATGTCCTGTTCGTGTATAAGCTTCCTCTGGCGTGTCTTTGTCTATTAATGTGCGCATGTTGGGGAGGTCTGGTATTTGACCTGAACCATTGATGCCTCCCAAATTGTACCCAGCACGGGTAGCTGTTACACGAGAGAATTCAGAGTAAATTGGGTATCCCATGAAGAGCATCAGGAGGCCGAAAACCACTAGAAACAGTGCTGAGACGTTCAACCATCCTCTTAAAGAGAAAAAGGTCCATGAACGATCTAGTTTGGCGTCTCTAGCTGGGTCGGGGTTATGTAACGCGTCGTCAATGTCAGGGTCCTTATCCCATAGATATGCGGGAATAGTAGAAGTATTCGAAGCGGCGGTAAGTCCAGGGGCTTTTCCTCCTGCAGCCGACATTATCGAGCTATCAGAAGCTACAGTACTGAACCGAGAATTCGAGTATAATGTCGAATCGCGGGCTTGGGCGTTCGGGTTATACTATACCTTTATTAGTGAGCGACGATCCCTGTATTGAGATTTCTCTATTACACACCGAGTAAGGGCCATATCCGCCTCCTATTTGACCATTTGCTACTCCCTGAGCTATCGCGGTTCGTCCTTGACTAGCTGTAGATTGTGGTCTTGGGCCGCCAGCTACTGGTCGGAAAGGTGAAGTTGGAGGCTGCAGCGTGTCCTGAGATTGGGGGACAGGTATATATTCTTGTTGGCCAAGCTGAGGAATACGCCGCGAATGACCAGACATGGGCGATGGGCGGCCAGAAAGATGGTGGTGGTTAGAAACTAAGTTTGGGCCTGTTCAATCCTTTCCACCGCCATCGAGTGGGGCGGCTTATGTCATCCAGTGTTCCCGCAGTAATCTTTTCCTCCCTATCACTGGGTTCTTTCCGTAGTCTATACACAACCATGCCTTACCAGTATAAGACACGTTGACTACTATGAAGCTTCTGGCTCGGCCTTTGCTTGCAATTTTTCAYGTGGCGGATTCCCAAAACGGCGAAGTTCAACTCGCATTGCAAAAACTCTGGCGGACCGGACGCCGCTTTTCGATCCTTCTCCGGGTCCCGAAGTGCTGTCATTGCAATCCGTGGATCTTGAGCGCTTGAGCCTTGAGGCAACAAACATGAGTTCATAAGTATAGTTCGAAGGTTTTATCAAGGATACATGTTCTGATAATCTAAAAGATAATCCCCCGATATGTTTCCAACTGATCCTGCATGCGAGCCATTTGACCTTCTGTGAACCCTGTCATGCAAGTGTCGTATGTATAGTCCATGAAATTATCTGCGATAATTCTCTGTCAGATCGACAAACAAAGGAAGCTTCTCTATGACTTACGGATAGGATCTTCGCCTTCCTGCCCAGGGCACGTATTACGTTGAGCTGGACATCCATGAGCGCCAGACGCCTCAGCGGGTGTATCATCCACAAAATCCCCCTCCCCTTCACATCCTCCTTCAAACGAGTGATACAGCCCAACCCAATGGCCAACTTCATGTGTCAACGTATATCCTAAATTGTAATTCTCCTGGGAGCCACCAGGAAGACTCGTAAACCTAATCATCACTCCGTCGCTGGTGTCCCCAACAGAGAATGGGAATGTTGAAAATCCTAACATCCCGGAATTATTCCCAGAAGTCCACCCGACAGTGTAAACGTTTAGTGTCTGTATGCCGCCCGTGTGGAGTGCAGACTTCATTGCCGTTTCGATTTCGCCTTCAGGGTTGAACCATTCCGCATTAACAGTGCGGCTGATTCCAGCAAGGTTGAAGCTGAGACCCCCAGCCTGATACTTCTCGTTAAGAATTTGCACTTGATCGCTGAGTTGAGAGTCGCTGKGGGGGGTGTATTATTAGCATRAATTACCACAGAGAAATGAAGTACGAACGGRACATTTCCTTTCTCATACGTCTCATCCTCACTRATAACRTGAAACCATACGTCAATGGTCGCAGAGGCCTCCTCTCTATTCTCCAATCTCGATGGATTTCGTGCGTTCAGAGCTTCCAAACGAGACTTGAATACTTCCTCTTCTCGAGCAATGTCCTCCGAGTCGTGTGGCGTCCCGCATAACCTAAACGGAGGATGAGTACGTGCACGGACTCGAAATTAACAAGCATACCTCGGATCATCGACCCCATTCTCCAGCTCCTCCAGAGGAGATGCACCAGCGGTGGTTAGTAGAACCAGACCAGCGACAACGGCCTGGCGGAGGATTATCTTCATAGAATTGTGAGTGTAGGTGGAATAGCAATGTTGTCTTGAATTGGTAGAGTCGGAGCTACCTCATCGGCGTCTGCGCACTATATATGGAAGAAATTTTGAGGGGCATGTCTTGCAAATGTGARTCGATCATCCTGGTGAAGAGGGTCACGATAATCTGAGACATAAAATCTACTNNTGTNAGGGGCAGCGTCATGAATACACTCAACCTCCAAGGAAGCCAGGAAGAGACGGAAAATGTTAATGCAGGATTACGGGAAAATTCAAAAAAACATGGTGGTAAGCCTAACTACATAAATATGCTCGCAGTGKATGAAGGGGGAARCAACAATTGGAGTGGATAYTCAAAASGGCGTTATGTAACTGTACTTCAYAAAATGARATGTATAAAAYGRTTCTTCAACACTTGAAGARWATCARGGAGTGTAGACTAYCCGTGATGATGCGCACGGGAAAAAATCTCTTCGTCTGACCTCTCAGATCTGCCAGATCTGGTCTTCGGGATCATAAAACTGGAACACGAACAGCGTCATATACGAACCGAGGAATCAGGTTTATTAATTAACACTTGCCTCCATCGGACGCGTACATAGCAATTCGGTGGGCGGAGGTGCCAAATGATAGCGCGTACTTACATTGGGACCGAGCAAAAAGTCGCGGGGCTCGATGGGCTCAGATATATCGTGTCTACGTGAAATAATCAGCTTCGATATAAATCGAATTGCAACAAAGAAGATCATACATTTCCTTGAGATGACTGAGCACTTCTTCCTTCTCCTTTCGTTCTTTGAAATGCTCATTGCAGTGGTTACACGTCCAGAAAGCCTGGAAKCGGCGGGAATTGGWTTGGCCCAACTTGCGAATATTGTCATCGCCAGTTTCAGGATTACGAGTCAGAGGGACCGTCCTGAAGTAGGTCTGGTCCTGGAGAGTTTTATTTTGAATTGTCCGGGAGTGGTAATCACGATAGTGCTTGATCTAGTGAGGAGATAATATGAGCTACCAGGGGACCATTGTTCAACGACCTTTGTGATACGCACGCAAGCACCCCACCCTTCAAAAATCAATTTGCCTGCGAAGTGAAGGTCGAAGTTCGGGGGAGACTCTACTTTGTGTTGTGAAGAAGGACATATTGCACATTCAAGCTTCAAATTACGAGTGTGAGTATCTGCGTCTTCAAGCGTTGCCGTCTCGGGATCCAGACCAGCAATTTGAAGGATTTGTCTAGAAATCGCTGAATAAGCTTCGTTAACTGTCGGTCCTCCAGATCGTCCANGGCTACGCCATTGGTAGTTTATATTAAAGTAGGCGCCAGATCCTACACATCGGTGGCGTCGGATATCGTCCCAGGAAAACAACGGAACCTCGCTAGAGCACTTCGTGCAAGTATACACGTTAGACGCCAGGTTTAGAGCCATGTCTCCCCCAAGATCCTGCTTTCTCTGATTCAAGGCCGCTAATACGAGTTCAGGAAGACGTGGCAAGATCTCCTGGAAATCCACGTTTACTGCCGAGTCTGCGTTGATAAGAGCTTTGACTTCTGAGACCCCAGCGCCATCCTCCCCAAAGGGAAGAAAAACCCATTCCTCAGGCTTGAGTGTTTTCAGGAAGGTGTGGTATACTCTGAGGAAGGATGTGGTTCTTCGGGAGACAAGGTTGTTTCTCTCGATCGCAATGCGTTCATCACGTTTTTCGGAAACATAGCGTTCTACGCTGGCACGAATATGATTCCACGCTGCATAAATAATGTGTTATGAGCTGCACTAGCCTTTCGATGGTCACAGAGAAAACATACATCGATCCGTGAGTTTTCCAACAGTATCAGCCCCGGGCGCAGTCCGACCAAAGGCAGCAATATCCGGGGTATAGCCCAAGCTAACAAGTTTTTTGACGATGCTACAGTCCGCTCAGTGGCATTTCAAGGTAACGAAAAAATGTTAGTTCACTCATTCTTTCTTTCCCCTACAGTTTGCCTATCCTCTCTCCACCTTGCCGTCGAATATGCGCATTCCCAGGTTGAACAGAGTTCAGCATACTTGTAATTTGATCATCAGCGTGTAGCGTCTATAGAAGAGGGAGGTAACAAACCTCGACAACGGACTTCACATAGTCTTTTCTCTTCTGCACGTACTCTAGAAAGCCTTGTGACCCTGGTTTGAGGGATTCGAGCTCCCTTTTCACAACTTCGATATCATCTCTCCAATAGTAAGGTGTGCTTGCAGACCCCCCTACGAGATTCACGTGAGGATAGGTAGGACTCATGATAGGCGCTGAACGTTTTACGGAAAGATGGTACAAGTTCCAGGACGTTTTTGTCTAGTTTCTTGATTCGATGCGTGTTAATGGATCTATGAGAGCTGGGTTAACTACTCTCAACAGCAAATAGAAGGAGGACTCACTTCTCCTTGAGGCATTGATTGCAAAGTCGTTTGCGGACAATCCAATTGACATTTCTTCCACCATTATTACCACAAATCTGGATGTAAATCGTTAATGGGACGCGGAGCTGGCTGTGCCACCAAAATATGCTTACCTGGCAGAAAGCGCCTCCAAAGAGTAATTTGCACCACCTAGGCTCAGTGATCCCCTCCGGTGGCCCTGGGGCACCTATTTCCTCTCGTGGGCCCTTCCATACAGTAACGGCTGACGGTGCAAGCAGAGTATCACGGAACATGACGCTGACACGCGTGAGGGAGACCAGATCTCGGGGATGTAGGAGTGCAAAGATCTAACAACCGAAGTTCATTAATTAAGGCTCTGCAACAATAGTGGAAGGAAGGATACTTGAAAGAGAATATCCAAAGGCATAGATGGCAGTTCACTCAGCTTAGCTTTTCGTGCCCTAGAATATTTTGGCCTTTTAGGGATTACTTCCTCGTCATCTTCGTCTCTCTTCGAGCGTTTCCGGGGTCGTGATTCTGATTACCCTTCAGTACCTAGGTAGCATCATCCCTAGACTTGCTTACCTTCGAGGTCACTTTCAGGTTCAGATTCCTGAGTATAGGATTTCTTAGTTCCTTGAGATCTGATTCTTTTCGACTGTCGTTGTGGGGGATCCTCCATTGCAAGGTGTAGGTGGTGGTTTAGTTCCAAGTTACGCGGTTCACTCGGAGCCGGTGCATCRGGATTCTGTGGCTGCACACGACCGTTGCACAAAGTTCAAAAGGGGGGATTGCTWAATAACAGTAGGTGCTAATAGTACATTTAATTTTCCGTTGCTTACACGTCCAATACTGCCGCTACTTAATACTCTCGATGTAGAATACTATCAGTGACGGTGTGGCTCAGTTCTCGCATCCCCCACCACTGCATCTTCTCTGTGATGTTTTGGGTAAGTTCCTTCCTGCTCTAATGGCGCTCCAGGTGTCATAACATGAGGACGTGCGCCACCCAATGTATGATCTTGAGGATGAGCACGAACTGCACCGCTAGTCTCATCATTGGGATACCGATTGGATTCAACGGTCTCATCCCGTGGATAGGCATGTCCCGTAGTTTGGTCTTGGGGGTAGGCACTCCCCGTAGTTTCATCTCTCGGGTAGACATTTCCTGTAGTTTYGTCGTTGGGATAGTGGTTGGATCCTATAGTAGTGTCGACCGGGGTGCTCTGATATGCTCCTGACCCCGCAGACCCAGCATAACCATGTGGCGCATTCGCTGACCCATATCCGTGGCGCCCTTCGACCTTGGCCATTCCCTCTGCAGTCTCAGCTCTCCCTTTCTGAGCAACAAGATCGTTCTTGTTTTCCGTAGGGCCGTGTGCTACTGTATCAACAGCGCCCAGAGCCGTTCCGCGGATATTCTCTCCTATGCCGTGCACGACATTGGCAGTACCCCTTCAAAGTGCTCTTATTAGTGTTGAATCTCACGAAGAAAAACAGAGCACAAACCTGATTTTTTCACCGATGTGTGACATTCTGTTTCAGTTTAGGAAGAAAGGTGGTTGACTTGTGGGGGTTTCTTGGAGGGTACCAATACACCACATGCCTTTATAGTCCTCGGTGGTGCTAGAGTTAGAAATGACGACCAGGGAAAGGTCACCATGACATCACACAAAAATGCGCCACATGAATTGGGGCGCCTCCACCGTGAAATGAATGACAGAATCTATACAGTCAATGATATTCTCTAAAATGCGAAAGTTAAATAAATGAATTACCACCCAATGAGACCGCCGACGGCCCATTCGTAGACCCCTAAGAACACTGCTCCTCCAGCAGAAATCCACATAGTCCGTGGAACAACGCCAGCAAAGAGCGCACCTGCTCCTTCTGATGTATATATTCCCCTAAACCGTGACAATATGCTTATTTTGGAGTTATTCTGTGGCATGAGAAGTGTCAGCGGTATATCGGAGCCAACGAGATATGCTTTTGCTCACTGTGTCCAACATCACACGCGTTTTCAAGACATCCAGGGGTGTAGTCACCGCGGCAGCAAATCCACCAGCAATGCTACCGCAGATGGCAGCCTCGTGGGGGTACAATGGTTTACGGTCAAGCTGCTTCGATAGCTGAACCTTCAGGAATTCGTACAAGGGGAATTGAAGAGATGTGAACGGAATCTTGAAGAGGTTGTCAGCACCCTTGTTGAACAAGATTTTTCTCGTTCGTTATACCTCGCGCATAACAGTAATTCCGAATCCTCTGTAGAATCCCGCAAGACCATCTGATGATAGGACACGCTTCGCTGCTGCCAGAGATGACGCATGTGAAGCACCGTATGCTGAGGTTTGGGTACGCGTTTTGATGACTTCTGTAGGTACTCGAATAAGACAAGCAACCTGACGTCCTGTTGAGTTTATAATACAAGTTACATGCGTCTAGATTTAGCTTACCACTTCCGCAACAGAGGCAGCAATCATATGGGAGACCGGTGATTGCGAAGGTAATGCTTTCTTCAGAGTATCATATGTTGAAAAGAAAGCAGCAGCTAACACACCGCATTAACACAGTATCTCACATAAATCACACGATAAACTCACCTCCGGGCGCACTACCTACAACCACACTTCCGATGCCCTTGTATATTCCCTTGAACCCACCTGCTCGTATGAATCCCTGCGAAGATTGTAGTCGCGTTTTGAGCGTGTCGATAGGGRAAAACAGTAGATCCACGGACGTCCCAGCTATTCCTCCTGCCTATAATCAGTGTTTAGCATCCGGGAACAGCCAAAAAGAACGCGGAAACGCTTGCGAGAAGAGACTGGAGAAATGTGGGTTTTCGGTCTGTAGACATTATACTTTTGGATTAACGGTTGTTCCGGTTCCTAAATACAAGGTTCCAACAAGTCGAAGAACGAACGGTTGGCTGGTAGTTCAAACTTCAAAAGAAAGGGCCATTTTGAAAGCCCCGAGGTCCGAGGGAAGCATCCGGTCGGCCGAAAGCATGGACGGCCCGCTTCGAACACCGTTTCTCCCACTCACACCAAACTCACACGGATTCTCRTTCATCGACGACGTTTACTGATTTGATATACACGTACTCAAAAACAAAGTTCATTGAACACATACTATCTGGTGTAATGCATCATTTAAAATTTTCCTCACCACAGCTCTGGAAAACTTCGCGCGGACTTCATGTCTTTAAATTCACCACTACATCCCTCATTTCCGAGCCAGTTTTTCTTTCTTCTATATAATATGGATCAAGGTTTTTCTCGACTCGTCGATTGTCCAAGTACAAACCTTTCTGCCGCATAATAAGACAGGGGGAAATCATCCTTCCGAGCTTCACAACATAGGGCATTGATGAGAGCCGACAGAGGGAGAAAGCAGCTTTGATGTATGTACTTAATTGTATTTGCACGATTGCACATCTCTCGCCCCATTCAGNCCTGTTGCATTATGCCTCAAATATAGTGCATCTGTCGTGATTGCTCCGGGTGGGAAATTTTCAGGGAGACAGCGCTACTACTGAGCGGAGGCAGCGTATTAAGGTACCAAATTTCACTTCCAGAGTCAGGATAATATCGTTTCTGAAACGACGTACATTACAATTTGTAACTGCCACCCACAATGATTAAGATCGATCCATATTGGGCAGTTGTAGAGTATCTAAAACTGGAAATGCCTCATACGCATGTAAGAGTTGTCAGAGCCTGGAAAAGTCTGGGGCTCTGACAGAGTCAAGCGAAAACTAAGAACTTTAACGCATTCAAAATTCATACCTTTCCACCACACCCTTGGACGCAAAGATGTGCTCAGAGCTAGAGGAATTTCGATTCGGAAAGACAGTAGGGACGACGGGCCGTCTATGAGATGGTGCAAGCAGCAGCAAAAGACAAGACATATGTTAGGACGTAGAACGTCATTGACACAGCGACCGTGTGTTGTTTTTAGCGAATTCTTCAGCCTTGAAAATTATTGAGCCATGAATAGACAATCTCTGCAGAGTTTATTTTGAACATAGTTTCCGGATAGGTATGAACTGCCTACCCACCACAGATACGATGAATTGAGTTCCGTCACTTGCTTAACAACTGGCCATGAGTCAGCAAATTTAAGCTCGGGGGCTTCAGGTCTATCTTCCAGAAATACCTTACGTCTTCAGCATTCACATTCCTGTTCCACCAGTGAGAAATTTGAAGAACCGTTTTCAAATCGCGAGATAAAATACGTAAAAAAATTCCGCCTGCAGCCTCAGCATCGATGGCATCAGTCCCATCAATGATCATCAAACAGGATTTCCTCTTTCAACTAGAATANCCAATTGGGGATATTGGTGCACCCGGGCTAGAGTCTGTGAGGAAAGTCGACCCAGGTTTGTTTACTCCCCATCTCTTTTCATAACCACCAGNCCCATATTCTCCTCTCAAATCTAATTCCTCCATATTCTGCCAATTTGGGCATGCCTGCGCTACGTACAACACGAGAGAATACATGCGGCACTCCCAAGGGTGGGTTCATGTTCCTATAGCAAACCCAGTCGTTCTCTAACATAATTAACTGAACATTCCAGGTCCTCAAGTTCCTCTCTGTAGTCCCAAAGAAGATATCCCACGAGCGAGGGGTTCCCCTCCTGTCATCAACATTGCTGCATCCTCCTCCTCGAGCCCTGCACTAATGGCATCGTCCTCGTTGACGACGCGTTCGGTGAATAAAAAGAAGAAGAAGAAGAAAGAGGAGGGTGATAAACGTGTGGAACGCCCACCTAATCCGTGGAACCTCTTTCTCTCCGACTTCATGCAAGAGTATCGAGGTGATCTTGGGAAAATAAGGGGCCTCCATGCCTCACAGGACCTATTCMAAATCGCAGGCGAGCTATGGAGTGTGGCCACAGCTGATGTCAAAAATGGATATGAGCGGGAAGCTGAGAAACGGAAGGAAGAGCACATGAAAAAGTACCCGGACTATGTGTACCAACCAGTGCGAAAGAACGGGGATGAAAAGCGCAGGGTCCGGGAGAAGCAGCCTCGAGACCACGCACGCTTATCTGAAGTGGCCAGGCTAATTCAGTGTGGACACACGGCCGAAGAGATTCCAGGGATGGTGGACAGCTTCGACGCCACCAGAGACACCAAAGTTAAAGTCATGTTTGTTGGAGACCCAGAGACCAAAGCTAGCACTCAGACGAAATCGTCGAGACATTCCTCCAAGAAGGAAAGGCCTGCTGCGAAGTCTTCTGCGACTAACAGACCGGCCCATACCCCGGGCCATTCACTCCCTTTCCCTCTTTCTCCGGTGGTGTCCCAATCTCATTTGGCAATGCACTCGCGAAACACGTCTACTGATTCAACACTATCAAATACGAGCTCGTCCTCAGTCCCGGTATACCACCCCCATCAGGTGAGATTATTTGTTACTTCATCTATAGATTGACATGTCTTATAACATCATTTTTGAAGGGTCTTCTCTTTAATATGCCATTGCCTTCGTCCCCCATTGACGCACTTGGTGAGGTGTATGCCACACCTTCCCCTGTTTACCCTACCTGGCCTTCTCTACCAACCTCTAATCCAGATGCATATGAGGCTAGCCATCATCACCCTCGTTCTCACGAGGAACTTCAGATAGCTGTCTACCCATCCCAGCCTCACAGTTCCCCTCCACCCGAGCCAAACCCTCATGCTTCTGCTTCGTATGAAACGATTCTCCACTCCMGAGCTCTTGAGGAGCATCACGATGCACTTTTGTGGTCAATGGCAAGATAATGATGTACCAATGCGCCACTCTTATAACAGAGGTTTTCTACGGCATAAAGCCCGATGCCTTTGATCAAACGGCATATCGGGAACTGTATTCAGTTACCGGTAGCCTTTCTTTTTTAACTCCCTCCTCTTGTTATCGTTTCAATTCTTGTTTCCCAAGTCTGCTCAAGTCTCTTGTTATCTGTTTCTTTCCTCATTTACTTTCACATCTGGTTGCGGTTATCCATCGTCATTTTTACTGTTATCATTAAATGCTATCATCTCTCTATTCAAGACCCAATATATAGTCTCCTTCCCAAGTTTTCTCCTTTGTCGTTGTCCTGGAATTGTAACATCCCTTGTAGAATAAGATAGAGTAGGATTCATCTGTTACAGTAGTCGTGTTTTTCTTCTTGTAGTCGGTGAACAAATGTTGTCGTTGTGCTTTGTATTAAAAATGGGTTGAATCACGTATGCATTGATGAGTGAAGGAGAGACTTTTGACTCTTGAGCAGGGCGAAGCTAAATTGATATTGATATGTTGCAGTCTGATATGACTTCATACGAGTATTGAAGGGAGGGGCGCAGAATCTTCAACAAAAGTTATCTACTTGGACTCGGAGTTCCGAGGCGTCATCGCAGCCTCCCGAAATTATATCTGCACGGCTCTCTCTGCTTGCATCTCTCAATCCACAGAATCTGGATACAAGAGGGAGCTTAGGATCAGGCATCAACGACCCAACACAGCAACGGAGTTTGAGACATGATAACTACTGAGAGTTCCGTTAGAATTGCGCTAATTAGTCAAATGAATTACAGAACACACCATGGTGAACGCAACCCTGATCGATGGATAACTTCTCTCTTGAGCTTATTAGTATATATATACCGCTTCCCCGCTGCTCAGGCCTAACTCCCTCGAGGCGTCATCGTCTCTGGGTGCGAAGATGTGCTCTATAACTGGGTGGATTACGGTCAAACATAACGTGGATCCATCCTTTCCTTACAGTTTGGCCACAAAAGGTCCACCCAGAYCCCGCGAGCAACAGTCCTTTMCAASATATAANCCCCCTCCGTATGAGATGGAGGTTGGCGCCACCGATTCCGGAATTTCAAATGACCGGCTATCCTTCCGGATATACCGCTATCTTCTCCTCACCGACGACTCTCTTTTCCTCTCAACTCTGTGCCCCCTTGGCGCTGATGATCTCGGAAAGTGGTAGAAGCGATCAATACTCCCATGTTCACGGACAGCGAGCTGCTGAATGGCAGGTATCCGATTCTGTTCAAGAGTGAACGAGATGAGCGCTCGATCGTGCCAACCGTGCGCAAGAGTGAGGACCTGAATAGAAAGAGGGAAAGAGTATAGCTGAAAGAAACGATGAAGACTTGTGAACGGTCGTTCACGGAGTCGATTGTCAATGAGGTGTAAAGAGGTGAGGAAAGGCGTGGAGAGCAGGGTGGCAACATGCGTAAGTTCATACGGGATGTCTCTGGTCTCTGATAGCAAATGAAGTTTGCGGAGGGAGGGAAGTGTAACTCGTTGGGGAGCGACAGCGCGAGATGACCCGGATTGCGAAGGCAGGGGCTTTCGTGGTTTGGGGAATAAGAGTCTGAGCTCCGTAATCTTGACCGAGACTCTTAACATTGAAATAACCTCCCGAACTGCCTGGATCCCTGAGCTGAACCCATGGTGTGTGTAATCCAAAAAGGTGAGGTTCTGGTATAAAGACGGCAACCATGAAAGTCGAATGCCAGCTATGGTCAAGCGTTGTAATCGAGGGGCCCGACCAGCGAATAGACAGAACTCCTTCTTGTCATCATTCCTCCGGTATACGAGAGAAAGCGATTCAAGCGAGGACGCTTGGGATGCCCTGTCTCTAGCACAACACTCTGCCAAAGCAGCATCCCACAAGGACGGCACATAGTCGACGAACTCGATTTCCAGCGATCTCCATCGGGGGATAAGAGGTGTCACGAGATGCATGTGCCACTGAACGGTGTGGAAATCCAGAAGTTGAGAGCGTATATGTCGAGTTCCGTGCATCCAGGGGAMRAGCTTGATATCAAGAGGATACCCCCCAGCTCGGGCAATCCTTGCCCTCCACATATCTCTTCGCGGATCCAAGAAGACCTGTGTCCACAGAACTGGTACGGCAAACGAGAGCTGTCGCCAAAAACGGCATACGCGGGAGATGGATACGGGGGACATGATATCTTCATGAGACGCRAGAACGAAGATGGATGCAAGGAGTTCCGGGGAAAGTAGATGTATAGTGACGCGTATTCGTTTGGGTGTTGGTGCAGAGCTTGAGTTTGAACGGAGGCGTCGTCGTTGATGTAATTTCTTCGTTTCGCGCTTTCCAGAACTTGAAGAGAATCCCGGGAAATGTCTCCTGTGAATGGTTGGTCTCGACGTGACCAGCACATAATGCACCCAGGACTCACAGAGAAGAGTAAAGCCTGGCAGAGAATGATGAACCAGATGACGATGATTCATGACCACGGCTTGGGAGTGAAGGCATGTTCTACACGGTGGTAYGGGGGAAAGAGAAACRGATATSCCAGAGTGTCCGCTTGTCCTTTTATCGCGTTGCATCTCGGGCTCAGATAGGAGGAAATTGCATAGCCATTGGAAGGAATGGAGGGAATCAAGCCTTGTCGGGTCTCAAGAATTAGAATCTTGCCGTAAAAGGAAGAACTGAGCTTGCAGACAAAGAAACAAAGCAAACAGGATCCGAGAAGTGCTACCTCTGTCTCTCCATATAAGCTCGACAATGGAATGCTACTGGCGGTAAGTAAAGTTGCCAACAAAGATAGAGATATAACAATTGGGGATCGCAGTTAAGAAAGGGGAAGTACAGTCATTCTGAATCCAATATCACATGGACGCGTTGGGGACGCCAGGAATGCTGATGTTCATTTACAGGGGAACGAAGGCTCGCGTAGCTGCTGTTATCCGATTTCATTTCTCGGTGAGTGGTATTAGGGCTCCGCACCGTCCCGTATTACGGATACGTCCGTACAGTATACGGGTCCTAATACGGATACGATGATACCGTTGACCGTCCGTATAGAGAGCTCACAGAGCAGAGACGGTACGGTACGGGTCAGTATACGGCCGTAATACGGTGCTACGGTCCGTATTTGCTGTGCAAAAATGGATTTTTAATAGAAATAAGACAATACAACAATAATAAACTAGACTATCTAAACCTGT